>VHKM01000654.1:0-193591 GCA_007210695.1 Neogobius melanostomus
TTTCCCTCCTAAGCAGTATATTGAGCTAAAGGCTCTTCCCACCTAACAGTGATATGGAGCTAAAGCTTCATCCTCCTACAGTGATATTGGAGCTAAAGCTTTCCTCCTACAGTGAAATTGGAGAATAAAGACTCTTCCTCCTACAGTGATATTGGAGATAAAGACTCTTCTCTACAGTTGATATTGGAAGATAAAACTCTCCTCCTAGCAGTGGATATTGGAGGCTAAAGGCTCTCCTCCACAGTGAATACTGAGCTAAAGGCTCTTCCTCCTAACAGTGATACTGGAGCTAAAGCTCTTCCTCCTACAGTGATATTGGAGCTAAAGGCTCTTCCTCCTACAGTGATATTGGAGCTAAAGGCTCTTCCTCTACAGTGATACTGAAGCTAAAGGCTCTTCCTCCCTACAGTGAGTGGAGCCCAAAGGCTTTCCTCCTACAGTGATTTTGGAGCTAAAGGCCTCTTCTCCTACCGTGATATGGAGATAAAGCTCTTCCCTCCTACAGTGATATTGGAGCTAAAGGCTCTTCCCCTACAGTGATACTGAAGCTAAAGGCTCTTCCTCCTACAGTGATACTGGAGCTAAGCTCTTCCTCCTACAGTGAATTGGAGATAAAGACTCTTCCTTCCTCAGTGATATGGAAGATAAAGACTCTCCTCCTACAGTGATATGGAGCTAAAGGCTCTTCCTCCTACAGTGTGAAGCTAAAGGCTCTTTCCTGTGTGGGATGGTTCCTCCTACAGTGATATGGAGCTAAAGGCTTCTTCCTCCTACAGTGATATTGGAAAAGGCTCTTCCTCCTACAGTGATACTGAAGCTAAAGGCTCTTCTCCTACAGTGATGTTGGAGCAAAGGCTCTTCTCCTACAGTGATTTTGGAGCTAGACTCTTCCTCATACCTGATCTGGAGCTAAAGGCCTTCCTCACTACAGTGATACGAAGCCAAAGGCTCTTCCTCCTACAGTGAGATTTGGAGCCAAAGGCCTTCCTCCTACAGTCCATGTTGGAGCTAAAGGCTCTTCCTCCTCAGTGATTAGAAGCTAAGCTCTTCCTCCTACAGTGATATTGAGCTAAAGGTCTTCCTCCTACAGTGATACTGAAGCTAAAGGCTCTTCCTCCTACAGTGATACTGGAGCTAAAGGCTCTTCCTCCTACAGTGATATTGGAGATAAAGACTCTTCCTCCTACATGTGGATAATTGGAGATAAGACTCTTCCTCTAACGTGATATGGAGCTAAGGCTCTTCTCCTAACAGATAGATAGAAGCTAAAGGCTCTCCTCCTAAGTGATACTGGATAAGGCTCTTCCTCTAATGATATTGGAAGCTAAGGCTTTCCTCCCTACAGTGATATTGGAGCTAAAGGCTCTTCCTCCTACAGTGATACTGAAGCTAAAGGCTCTTCCTCTACAGTGATGTTGGAGCCAAGGCTCTTCCTCCTACAGTGATTTTGGAGCTTGACTTCCTCATACGTGATACTGAGCTAAAGGCTCTTCCTACTACATGATACTGAAGTAAAGGCTTTCCTCCTACAGTGATGTTGGAGGCCAAAGGCTCTTTCCTCCCTACAGTCATGTTGGAGCCAAAGGCTCTTCCTCCTACAGTGATTTTGGAGCTAAAGGCTCTTCCTCCTACAGTGATTTGAGCTAAAGGCTTTAATCTACAGTTGATGTGGAGCTAAAGGCACTTCCTCCCATAGTGATATTGGAGCTAAAGGCTTCTCCTACAGTGATTTTGGAGCTTAAAGGTCTCCTCCTACAGTGATTTTGGAGCAAAGAACTCTTCCTCCTACAGTGATGTTGGAGCCAAAGGATCTTCCTCCTACAGTCATTTGGAGCCATAAGGCTCTCCTCCAACAGTCAGTTGGAGCGCTAAAGACTCTTCCTCCTAACAGTGATGTTGGAGCCAAGGCTCTTTCCTCCTACAGTGATTTTGGAGCCAAGGCTCTTACCTCCTACAGTATGTTGGAGCTAAAGGCTCTTCCTCCTACAGTGTTTTGGAGCTAAAGGCTCTTCTCTACAGTGATGTTGGAGCCAAAGGCTCTTCCTCCTAACAGTGATTTGAGCTAAAGGCCTTCCTCCTACAGTGATGTTGGACCAAAGGCCTTCCTCCTATAGTGATATTGGAGCTAAAGGCTCTCCTCTACAGTGATTTGGAGCTAAAGGCTCTTCCTCCCCTACAGTGATTTTGGAGCTTAAAGCTCTTCCTCCTATAGTGATATGGAGCTAAAGGCTCTTCTCCTACAGTGATTTGGAGCTAAGGCTCTTCCTCCTACAGTGAGTTGGAGCGCAAAGGCTCTTCCTCCTAAGTGATGTTTGGAGCCAAAGGCTCTTCCTCTACAGTGATTTTGGAGCTAAAGGCCTCCTCCTACAGTGATGTTGGGAAGCCCAAAGGCTATTCCTCCTACAGTCTGTTGGACGCCAAAGGCTCTTCCTCCTACAGTGATTTGGAGCTAAAAGGCCTTCCTCCTACAGTGATGTTGGAGCAAGGCTCTTCCTCCTACAAGTGATTTGGAGCTAAAGGCTCTTCTCCTACATGAGTTGGAGCTAAAAGCTCTTCTCCTACAGTGATATGGAGCTAAAAGGCTCTCCTCCTACAGTGATGTTGGAGGCCAAAGGCTCTTCACTCTCCTACAGGATGTGGAGCTAAAAGGCTCTTCCTCCTACAGTGATATTGGAGCTAAAGGCTCTTCCTCCTGAACATGATGTTGGAGCAAAGGCTCTTCCCTCCCTACAGTGATGTTGGAGCCAAAGGCTCTTCCTCCCTACAGTATTTTGGGAGCTAAAGCTCTTCCTCCACAGTGAGTTGGAGCCAAAGGCTCTTCCTCCTACAGTGATGTTGGAGCCAAAGGCTCTTCCTCCTACTGTGATGTTGGAAGCCAAAGGCTCTCCTCCTACAGTATGTTGGAGCCAAGGCTTTCTCTACAGTGATGTTGGGAGCCAAGGCTCTTCCTCCTAGTGATGTTGGAGCCAAAGGCTTCTTTCTCCTACAGTGGATGTGTGGAGCCAAAGGCTCTTCCTCCTACAGTGATATTGGAGGCTAAGGCTCTTCCTCCTACAGTGATGTTTGGAGCAAAGGCTCTTTCCTCCTACAGTGATGTTTGGAGCCAAAGGCTCTTCCTCCTACAAGTGATTTTGGAGCTAAAGGGCTCTTCCTCCTACAGTGATGTTGGAGCCAAAGGCTCTTCCTCATACAGTGATTTTGGAGCTAAAGGCTTTTCCTCCTCGTGATTTTTGGAGGCTAAAGGCTCTTTCCTCCTACAGTGATTTTGGAGCTAAAGGCTCTTCCTCTACAGTGGATTATTGAGCTAAAAATGGCTCTTCCCTCCTACAGTGATCATTGGAGATAAAGGCTCTTCCTCCTACAGTGATATTGGAGCTAAAGGCTCTTCCTCCTACAGTGATGTTGGAGCAAAGGCTCTTCCTCTACAGTGATATTGGAGCCTAAAGGCTCTTCCTCCCACAGGGATATTGGAGCTAAAGGCTCTTCCTCCTACATGATATTGGAGATAAAGGCTCTTCCTCTACAGTGATGTTGGAGGCCAAAGGCTCTTCCTCCTACAGTGATATTGGAGATAAAGGCTCTTCCTCCTACAGTGGATGTTGGAGCAAAGGCTCTTCCTCCTACAGTGATGTTGGAGCTAAAGCTCTTCCTCCTACAGTGATGTTGGAGCTATCAGGCTCTTCTCCTATCAGTGGATTTGGAGCTAAAAGGCTCCCTCCTAACAGTGATTTGGAGATAAAGGCTCTTCCTCACTACAGTGAATGTTGAGATAAAGGCTCTTCCTCCTACAGTGATGTTGGAGCTACAGGCCTCCTCCTACAGTGATATTGGAGATAAAGGCTCTTCCTCCTACAGTGATGTTGGACTGACAGGCTCTTCCTCCTCAGTGATTTTTGGAGCAAAGGCTCTCTCCTACCAGTGATGTTGGAGCTAAAGGCTCTTCTCCTCAGTGATTTTTGGAGCCAAAGGGCTCTTCCTCCTACAGTGATGTGGGCCTAAGGCTCTTTCCACCTACAGTGATATTGGAGCTAAAGGCTCTTCCCTCCTACAGTGATGTTGGAGCTAAAGGCTCCTTCCTCTACAGTGATATTGGAAGCTAAGAGCTCCTCCTACAAGTGATGTTGGAGATAAAGCTCTTTCCTCCTACAGTGATTTTGGAGCTAAAGGCTCTTCCCCTACAGTGATATTGGAGCTTAAAGGCTCTTCTCCTACAGTGAATATTGAGCTAAAGGTCTCTTCCTCCTCCTACAGTGATTTTGGAGCTAAAGGCCTTCCTCCTACAGTGATTTGGAGATAAGGCTCTTCCTCTACAGTGATGTTGGAGATAAAGGCTCTCCTCCTACAGTGAATTTTGGAGCTAAAAGGCTCTTTCCTCCTACTGTGATTTTGGAGCTAAAGGCTCTTCCTCCTACAGTGATGTTGGAGTAAAGGCTCTTCCTCCTAACAGTGATTTGGAGCTAAAGGCTCTTCCTCTCTACAGTGATGTTGGAGCTAAAGGCCTCTTCCTCCTACAGTGATGTTGGAGGCCAAAGGCTCTTCCTCCTACAGTGATGTTGGAGATAAAGGCCTTCCTCCTACAGTGATTTGGAGCAAAGGCCTTCTCTACTGTGATTTTGGAAGCTAAAGGCTCCTTCTCCTACAGTGATGTTGGAGATAAAGTCTTCCTCCTAACAGTGATTTTGGAGCTAAAGGCTCTTCCTCCTACTGTGATTTTGGAAGCTAAAGCTCTTCCTCCTAACAGTAGAGTTGGAGATAAAGGCTCTTCTCCTTACAGTGAATGTTGGAGATAAGGCTCTTCCTCCTACAGTGATATTGGAGCCAAAGGCTCTTCTCCTACAGTGATGTTGGAGCTAAAGGCTCTTCCTCCTACAGTGATTTTGGAGCTAAAGGCTCTTCCTCTACATGATATGGAGCTAAAGGCTCTTCCTCCTACAGTGATATTGGAGCTAAGGCCTTCCTCCTACAGTGATATTGGAGCAAAGGCTCCTCCCTCTCTACAGTGCTGTTGGAGATAAAGGCAATTCCTCCTACAGTGATTTTGGAGCTAAAAAGGCTCTTCCTCCTACAGTGATATTGGAGCTAAAGGCCCTTCCTCCTACAAGTGATTTGGAGCAAGGCTCTTCCTCCTACAGTGATTTTGGAGCTAAAGGCTCTTCCTCCGTAACAGTGATGTTGGAGCTAAGGCTCTTCTCCTACAAGTGAATATTGGGCTAAAGGCTCTTCCTCTACAGTATATGGAGCTAGGCTCTAACCAACTCCTAAGTGATATGGAGCTAAAGGCTCTTCTCTAAGAATATTGGAGCTAAAGGCTCTATATATTTTGGAGTGCTAAGGCTCTTCCTCCTAAATGTGATAATTGGAGCTAAGGCTCTTCCCTCCTACAGTGATGTTGGAGCTAAAGGCTCTTCCTCCTACAGTGATATTGGAGCTAAAGGCTCTTCTCCTACAGTGATATTGGAGCTAAAGACTTCTCCTAACAGTGGATTATAGAGGAGAGAGATAATGGGATATGGAGCTAAGCTCTTCCTCTAAGTGATGTTGGAGCTAAAGGCTCTTTCCTCAATAGTGATATGGAGCTAAAGGCTAACACCTACAGTGGATATTGGAGCTAAAGGCTCTTCCTCCTACAGTGATGTTGGAGCTAAAGGCTTTCCTCCTACAGTGATAATTGGAGCTAAAGGCTCTTCTCCTACAGTGATTTTGGGAGCTAAAGGCTCTTACTCCTACAGTGAATATTGGAGCTAAAAGGCTCTTCCTCCTCCTACAGTGATGTTGGAGTAAAGGCTCTTTCCTCCTATCAGTGGATATTGGGAAGCTAAAGGCTCTTCCTCCTACAGTGATATTGGAGCTAAAGGCTCTTCGCTCCTACAGCGATTTTGGAGCTAAAAGGCTCTTGCCCCTACAGTGATATGGAGCTAAAGGGCTCTTCCTCCTACACGTGATGTGGAGCTAAAGCTCTTCCTCCTACAGTGATTTTGGAGCAAAGGCTCTTCAATCCTACAGTGATATTGGAGCTAAAGGCTCTTCCTCCATATAGTGGATATGGAGCTAAAGGCTTTCCTCCTACAGTGATGTTGGAGCCAAGGCTTTCCTCCTACATCATGTGGAGCCAAAGGCTCTTTCCTCCTACAGTGATTTTGGAGCTAAAGGCTCTTCCTCCTACAGTGATGTTGGACCAAAGGCTCTTCCCTCCTACAGTGATGTTGAGCCAAAGGCTCTTCCCTCCTACCAAGTGATGTTGGAGCAAAGGCTCTTCCTCCTATCAGTGATTTTGGAGCTAAAGGCTCTCATCCTACAGTGATGTTGGAGCCAAAGGTCTTCCTCCTACAGTGATGTGGAGGCCAAAGGGCTTCTTCCTCTACAGTGATGTTGGAGCCAAAGGCTCTTCCTCCACAGTGAATGTTGGAGCCAAAGGCTCTTCCTCCTACAGTGATGTTGGAGCCAAAGGCTCTTCCTCCTACAGTGGATGTTTGGAGCTAAAGGCTCTTCCTCCTACGTGATGTTGGAGCCAAAGGCTCTCTCCTCCTACAGTGATTTGGAGCTAAAAGGCCTCTTCCTCTCTACAGTGATGTTGGAGCCAAAGGCTCTTGCCTCCTAAGTGATTTGGAGCCAAAGGCTCTTCCTCCTACTGTGATGTTGGAGCCAAAGGCTCCTTCCTCCTACAGTGGGATGTGGAGGCCAAAGGCTCTTCCCTCCTACAGTATGTTGGAGCCAAAGCCCTTCCTCCTACAGTGATGTTGGAGCCAAAGGCCTCTTCCTCCTACAGTGAATGTTGGTAGCCAAAAGGCTCTTCCTCCTACAGTGATGTTGGAGCTAAAGGCTCTTCCTCCTATCAGTGATGTTGGAGCTAAAGGCTCTTCCTCCTACAAGTGATATTGGAGTAAGGCTCTTTCCTCCTACAAGTGATATTGGGACTAAAAGGCTCTTCCTCCTACAGTGATGTTGGAGCCAAAGCTCTTGCCTCCTAACAGTGATTTTGAGCTAAAGGCTCTTCCTCCACAGTGATGTTGGAGCCAAAGGCCTCTTCCTATACCAGTGATTTTGGAGCTAAAGGCTCTTCCTCCTAGTGATTTTGGAGCTAAAGCTCTTCCTCTACAGTGATTTTGGAGCTAAAGCTCTCCTCCTACAGTGAATGGAGCTAAAAGGGCTCTTACCTTCCTACAGTGATATTGGAGCTAAAGGCTCTTCCTCCTACAGTGATATTGGAGCTAAAGGCTCTTCCTCACTACAGTGATATTGGAGCTAAGGCTCTTCCTCCTACAGTGATTTTGGAGCTAAGGCTGCTTCTCCTACAAGTGATATTGGAGATAAAGGCGTCTTTCCTCCTACAGTGATGGTTGAGCTAAAAGGCTTCTTCCTCCACAGTGATTTTGGAGCTAAAGGCTCTTCCTCTATCAGTGATATTGGAGATAAAGCTCTTCCCTCCTACAAGTGATGTTGGAGCTAAAGGCTATTCCTCCTACAGTGAAATTGGAGATAAAGGCTCTCCTCCTACAGTGATATTGGAGCTAAAGGCTTCTTCCTCCTACAGTGATTTTGGAGCTAAAGGCTCTTCCTCCTACAGTTGATATTGGAGATAAAGGCTCTTCCTCCTACAGTGATGTTGGAGATAAAGGCTCTTCCTCCTACAGTGATGTTGGAGCTAAAGGCTCTTCCTCTTCCTCTACAGTGATTATGGAGCTAAAGGCTCTTCTCCTAACAGTGAGTTGGAGCTAAGGCTCTTCCTCCTAACAGTGATATTGGAGCTAAAGGCCTCTTCCTCCTACAGTGATATTGGGAGCTAAAGGTTCTTCCTCTACGTGATATTGGAGCTAAAGCTCTTTCCTCCTACAGTGATTTTGGAGCTAAAGGCTCTTCTCCTACAGTGATATTGGAGCTAAAGGCTTTCCTCTACAGTGATGTTGGAGCTAAAGGCTCTTCCTACTAACAGTGATTTTGGACAAAGGCTCTTCTCCTACAGTGATATTGGGAGCTAAAGGCTCTTCCTCCTACAGTGATACTGGACCTAAGCTCTCCCCCTACAGTGATGTTGGAGCTAAAGGCCTCTTCCCCTACAGTGATATTGGAGCTAAAGGCTCTCTCCTACAGTGGATATTTGGAGCTAAAGGCTCTTTCCCTCCTACAGTGATTTGAGCTAGGCTCTTCCTCCTACAGTGATGTTGGAGCTAAAGGCTCTCCTCCTACAGTGATAATGACTAAAGGCTCTTCCTCCTACAGTGATATTGGAGCTAAAGGCTCTTCCTCCTACAGTGATTTTGGAGCAAAGGCTCTTCCCCTACAGTGATGTTGGTGCTAAAAAGGCTTTCCTCCTACAGTGGATTTTTGGAGCTAAGGCTCTTTTCCTCTACAGTGATGTTGGAGCTTAAGCTCTTCCTCCTACAGTGATGTTGGGCTAAAAGCTCTTCCTCCACAGTGATGTTGGAGCTAAAAGGCTCTTCCTCCTACAGTATGTTGGAGCTAAAAGGCTCTTCCCTCTACAGTGATGTGGAGCTAAAGGCTCTTCCTCCTACAGTGATGTTGGAGCTAAAGGCTCTTCTCCTCAGTGAATTTGGAGCTAAAGGCTTCTTCCTACAGTGATGTTGGAGCTAAAGGCTCTTCTCCTACAGTGATGTTGGAGCTAAAGGCTCTTCCTCCTACAGTGAATGTTGGAGCTAAAAGCCTCTTGCTCCTACTGTGCAATGTGGAGCTAAAAGGCCTCTTCCTCTACAGTGATTTTGGAGCTAAAAGCTCTTTCCTCCTACAGTGATGTTGGAGCTAAAAGCTTTCCTCCTACAGTTGATTGGAGCTGAAGGCTCTTCCTCTTACAGTGAATGTGAAGCTAAAGGCTCTTCCTCCTACAGTGATTGTTGGAGCAAAGGCTCTTCCTCCTACAGTGATGTTGGAGCTAAGGCTCTTCCTCCTACAGTGATACTGGAGCTAAAGGCTCTTCTCCTACAGGATATTGAGCTAAAGCTCTTCCTCCTACAGTGATATTGGAGCTTAAAGGCTCTTCCTCCTACATGTGATATTGGAGCTAAAGGCTCTTCCTCCTACAGTGATGTTGGAGCTAAAGGCTCTTCTCCTACAGTGATGTTGGAGCTAAAGGCTCTTCCTGCCTACAGTGATGTTGGAGCTAAAAAGCTTTCCTCCTACAGTGATGTTGGAGCTAAAGACTCTTCTCCTGACAGTGATGTTGGAGCTAAAGGCTCTTCCACCTACGCGTTATATTGGAGGCTAAAGGCTCTCCTCCTACAGTGGATATTGGAGCTAAAGCTCTTCCTCCTACAGTGATGTTGGGCCTAAAGGCTCTTCCTCCTACAGTGATGTTGGAGCTAAAGCTCTTCCTCTACAGTGATGTTGGAGCTAAGGCTCTTCCTCCTACCGTTATATTGGAGCTAAAGGCTCTTCCTCCTACAGTATATTGGAGCTAAAGGCTCTTCCTCCTACAGTGATGTTGGAGCTAAAGGCTCTTCCTCCTACAGTGATATTGGAGCTAAAGGCTCTTCCTCCTACCAGTGATTTTGGAGCTAAAGGCTCTTCCTCCTACAGTGATTTTGGAGCTAAAGGCTCTTCCTCCTACAGTGATGTTGGAGCTAAAGGCTCTTCCTCCTACAGTGATTTTGGAGCTAAAGGCTCTTCCTCCTACAGTGATATTGGAGCTAAAGGCTCTTCCTCCTACAGTGATATTGGAGCTAAAGGCTCTTCCTCCTACAGTGATGTTGGAGCTAAAGGCTCTTCCTCCTACAGTGATATTGGAGCTAAAGGCTCTTCCTCCTACAGTGATATTGGAGCTAAAGGCTCTTCCTCCTACAGTGATTGTTGGAGCTAAAGGCTCTCCTCCTACAGTGATATTTGGAGATAAGGCTCTTCCTCCTACAGTGATATTGGAGCTAAAGGCTCTTCCTCCTACAGTGATATTGGAGCTAAAGACTCTTCCTCCTACTGTGATGTTGGAGATAAAGGCTCTTCCTCCTACAGTGATTTTGGAGCTAAAGACTCTTCCTCCTACTGTGATGTTGGAGGAGATAAAGGCTCTTCCTCCTACAGTGATTTGGAGCTAAAGGCTCCTTCCTCCTACAGTGATGTTGGAGCCAAAGGCTCTTCCCTCCTACAGTGATTTTTGGAGCTAAAGACTCTTCCTCCTACTGTGATGTTGGAGATAAAGGCTCTTCCTCCTACAGTGATTTTGGAGCCCAAAGGCTCTTCCTCCTACAGTGATTTGGAGCTAAAGGCTCTTCCTCCTACAGTGATTTGAGCTAAAGACTCTTCCTCCTACAGTGATTTTGGAGCTAAAGACTCTTCCTCCTACTGTGATGTTGGAGATAAGGCTCTTCCTCCTACAGTGATATTGGAGCTAAAGGCTCTTCCTCCTACTGTGATGTTGGAGATAAAGGCTCTTCCTCCTACAGTGATATTGGAGCTAAAGGCTCTTCCTCCTACAGTGATGTTGGGCTAGCCTAATTAGATATCTTCTCCTCCTACTGTCTTTCTACAGTGATTTGGAGCTAAAGGCTCTTCCCTCCTACAGTGATTTTGGAGCTAAGGCTCTTCCTCCTACAGTGATTTGGAGCTAAAGACTCTTCCTCCTACTAGTGATTTTGGAGCTAAAGGCTCTTCCTCCTACAGTGATTTTGGAGCTAAAGGCTCTTCCTCCTACAGTGATTTTGGAGCTAAAAGGCTCTTCCTCCTACAGTGATGTTTGGAGCTAAAGGCTCTTCCTCCTACAGTGATTTGGAGCTAAAGGCTCTTCCTCCTACAGTGATGTTGGAGCTAAAGCTCTTCCTCCTACAGTGATTTGGAGCTAAAGGCTCTTCCTCCTACAGTGATATTGGAGCTAAAGGCTCTTCCTCCTACAGTGATATTGGAGCTAAAGGCTCTTCCTCCTACAGTGATATTGGAGCTAAAGGCTCTTCCTCCTACAGTGATGTTGGAGCTAAAGGCTCTTCCTCCTACAGTGATGTTGGAGCTAAAGGCTCTTCCTCCTACAGTGATGTTGGAGCTAAAGGCTCTTCCTCCTACAGTGATATTGGAGCTAAAGGCTCTTCCTCCTACAGTGATATTGGAGCTAAAGGCTCTTCCTCCTACAGTGATGTTGGAGCTAAAGGCTCTTCCTCCTACAGTGATGTTGAGAGTTTTTTGCTAAAGGCTCTTCCTCCTACAGTGATATTGGAGTTAAAAGGCTCTTCCTCCCACAGTGATGTTGGAGCTAAAGGCTCTTCCTCCTACAGTGATATTGGACTGCACTGCCTCTAACTTCCAGGCTGTTTTCCGTCCCAGCCTCACAGGCCGTGCAGACAGTCGTCTATAAGAAGTTCACTGCAGGAGATATGACATAGAACCAGAGGCAAAAGAGTTACTCAAGTAAAAATGTACCTGTGAAATAATTTCACTCCCACACAAGTAAAAAGTAGTGACCGAAATAATACTCAATTGAAAGTTAAAAAAAAGTACTTGGGAAAATGTTACTTGGGTACTGAGTAAGTGTGTGAGCGTGAAATTCATGTTTCAGAGGAATAAATGTGTAATGTGAAAATATCGTAATATTTCCAACAAAAATACCATAACAATAAATATGTACATTAAAAAAAATAGGGGTAATGAAACACCAACTGCATATTTTTTAGGTTGAGATGAAGATTAAGTAACTTTTAAATTCACTCAGTGGCACAAGTAACTTATAGCTTTCACTCAAGTAAGAGTAAAGATACTTCATTACAAATTACTCAAGTCGAAGTAAAAATTACTGGATGATCTAACTACTCTAAATAGTTTACTCAAGTACTTGTACTTGAGTAAATGTAACTGAGTACTACACTCCTCCCCGTAGAATCAGTAGCCCTGTACAACCTGTGCCAAACAGGGCAGTGCCAAGATACAAATCCCACGAGAACGAGATGAGATTATTACTTAACCCCTTAACCCCGGCCACACCGGAATCGGTTGTACCGGGGGTTAAGGGGTTAATTTGCAAATTTCTTATGTTTCCATTATATTGAGCCAATATTTCCTTTGTATTGTATTGTATTGTGTGTAACAATATTAACTAACGAATAGGCATGGATAAGATTTGACTAATCAGTGTCATTAACAATTCCTCTTATTCAATTTCTGAGTGTAGTGCATGCATGTAGTTATAGATTTGAACAAGGGGAATAATGACATTATAATTAAAGGCATTAAACTGCGACTGTATTATATAATAATGAAACAGGTAAACAGTTTAGTGATCTTTAGTTAGACTGACCTTTCTTCCTCTCCCTTGTTCTGCGCCCTGTACCTGACCACGCTGTCCGTGCGTGAATAGAAACATGTGCGTCCTCGGCAGATGCGTCATCGCGAAACAGAAGACAGATCCGCTCGGACTCGCCGCGGCGTGCAGCGCAAAGCGTAACAGTGGAGATTAGTTTAAATTGAAAGAGAAAGTAACAAGCCAGGCATGAATCTGTGGGTCGTGTATCTGCAGCGGCTCCATGTCTGCAGGTTTAGAAACTGAGGCCGCGATCACAAGTGACTGAATGGGAGATGCTGAAGCTCCTATTGGCCAAACCGTGCAAATTACGGCTTAGCTGTGATTGGCTATTTTGATCAAAGGCATTTACTGGCATTATCTGCAAAGCATCAACCATTTCTGCAAAAGTAAATGTTTAGTCCTATATGAAAGTTGATGCTTTGCAGCAGGGGCGCTATAGCATGGATCATCAGTGTGGTCATGTAAAAAGATTCAGGGCCATCTGCTGTATATGTGATTACATTTAAAACTCAATCGGACAAAGAATGTGCGAGTTATTAAAGGGATATTTCGGGATTTTTGACATAGGGCCTCATTTCCTAGTTATAATTTTAACCATTGAATAATTTTTAACAATTTTGCATTTAAAATAACTTATAGACCCTTTAATTGTTTGTAAACATTCCGGGCTTAGCTGGAGGCGGGAAGCTCGATTCCTATCTATTTCCATTGTAACTGTTGTCATAGTAACGATAAACACATGTCTAACTGTTTTTGCAAATATCAGATAAACCTTATTTTATCGTCTCAAATGTCATTCCTCTTGTTCTCGTTCCTTAAGCCACAACAGGACCACCTTTTTCAGTTGTAGTTTTACAGTAGTTTCACGCTAGTTTTAGTTTAATCTTATTTCTCTCGATCACTTCCTGCCTCCAGCTGATGTCACTGATGATGTCACTGATGATGTCAGCAGTTAAAGGGTCTATATTTGAGCAGCATCAGCTTCGTGGCTGTAAGCTAACGCAGCGGCGGAGTGATCTGCGAGAAAATAGTCCCTCAAAATGCGGTAATTCATGTGATACAAGGTCAGTTATATTTTAAAAAAAAATTCTATTAACACAGACATTTATATGGTTAGTCTGGTGTTATAAGTGATTTACCTCAGGTGCACTGTGGAGTGGGTCAGACTGTTTTTAATGCAGGCTAACTGATACCATAGAAATGCTTTAGCCTTGCCCTAGCCTAGCGCCACTAGACTCTTCAACTATAAGAACTGCATGAATTTAAGAAAAAAAAATATCTCCAGACATCAACAACACTCTGGATAACTAGGAAATGAGGCCCAATGTCAAACATCCCGAAGTATCCCTTTAAGGTTAATATATGCTCTAAATGACACATTTACACTGGCCACGCCCACATCATACACTATATGATATGACTGTAATATAATGTTTTGTTTGGTTTATTGTGTAGAATATACCTGCAAAGTAAGAGGTAAATCATCCAAACTGCAATTTTCAAGGTATAGATAGGGGGCGCTATAGTGGTGAGCACTGTGCAGTCATTGAGCTCTATCTGTTCAGGCCGTGAGTGGCCTTATGTCAGCCAAATACGGTCCAGATTGGATAGAGCGCATGCCTGCGAGGGGTTGTCCAAGGTACGAGAAAAAAGCATGTTTTTTGTGGGGGCGCTATGTGAAAACTGTTAACGTTATTAAAAAAAGCTGGTTTGTTTTTGTAGCTCCATGTCTGTAGATTCTACTGAGCCATGTTTGAGCTAATTCTGCTGAAAAACCAAGGAGTAGTAGAGAAAACCATCAGGTGAGCGAGATTGTCTCCAGGATTTCAATCCAAGATGGCCGACTTCCTGTTGGTCAGAGGGCGGAGCTATAATAATGTTTTCTGACTGCCTCCATGTTCTCTATCCCTGTGCCAAAGGGTTAGCAGGGCCGTGAAGGTTCATAAGGTAAAAGCAGTTCTGAAAGATAAGAAGGACCAAGACCATTAAGATCAGACTCAGACACGCGGCCCAGGGGCCAAATGCGGCCCGCGCGATGATTTCTTATTTATATTACATGCGGCCCGCTGGTAAATTGCATTAAACACGTTAGAACTACATTTCCCATGAGGCAACTGTTGCTGCGGACGCGAGAATCACGACGACGTCAGACAGGGGCAGGGAGATGCGGCGCTTCTGCAGATGATTTATCAACTGTTTTCAACAAACAAATGGACTAACAGCAGCGGACTGAGAGAGGAGCTTCTGAAACAGGTGGAAACTGTCAGAACGCGAGGGAGAAACTTTAGTTGTTCAGCTAAACATGTGCTGGAAAAGTTACAGCACTGCAGCCTGACAATAAGCACCTTTACCATCTTTACCTTTATGACTTTGCAAAGTGAACACATCGTAATTAGTGTTTAAAAGCGTCACAACAGTAAAGTGAGGAGCCTTTTCTCTCCATCTCTCTCTCAGCATTATCATGTCAATTAATTTAATCTTAAGGGACACGTGTGAACACATGATCCATAGTTACATTAAAAATAGAGAATATGGAAATGTATAAAAATACTGCAAATAATTACAGCAACATTGATAGTTAAAAATATAAGCCCCATCCATTCTCTAACTGTAGGTCACAAAAAGGCCTGAGGCCACTGACTCCACATTATTTACATGAGGTGAAGCTTATTGCTAGTGCTCATTATCAGCTCCAGTCCCTGGTTGGGCCTTTCTACACTCAATTAAATGACATTTGTTGTACATTTTGCATTTCTTTCTAAATAGGCAAACAGACAGAAACTGGACCTGACTCCTGAAAGATCATTCACTGATGCCCTGAACCAATTTACCTGAACCAAAATGAGATTAATTACAAAAACATTAATTGTCTAAGTCTGTCATTTCACATTTAGAAGCTCAGCAAATGTTTGGCCGATTGGAAACCTCTGGAAGCTTAAACATGTGGAGATAGTTAATGTACAGTCTATTTTAAGGTATATTATAGCAAACAATAAAAAGTTGCTAAATCATAATTAACTTAATACAAAAGGCTTTGTCTGTTGCCCCGACCAACACTGGGTTTGCATTTGTGGCCCCCAGTCCAAATGAGTTCGAGACCCCTGATTAAGACATTTAAAACCATTAAAATAACTTTAAAATCGATCCTGAAACACACGGGGAGCCAATGCAGCGACTCTCAAACCGGTGTAATGTGGTCCCGCCTCCTGGTCTTTGTCAGGACACGAGCTGCTGAATTTTGTAAAAGTTGTAAACCTGAGATACTCTTTTTGGGAAGACCAGAGAGCAGGGCATTACAGTAGTCGATACGACTGGTGATAAAAGCATCAGCGTCTCCGTGTTGGCCCGAGAGAGAATGGGGCGGACTCTGGCTATGTTCTTTAGATGGTAAAAACCTATCTTTGTGATATTCTTCATGTGTGGAATTAAAGTCAGCTCAGACTCAAAAATCACACCCAGGTTCTTCCAACACAGTCTCACTCCGAAAGCGTCATAAATTGACGAACAGTCACTCGCCTTATGCGTAATATAGAAGGCAAAAGATACCCGTTTGCGTCTGCGAGGGATTCAAGCGAGTGTTGACTGTGATTTTGCATGTTTCTTTAGCATTATTGTAATTGCAAATACACTGCGAGTCATTTTTGCATTTTGATTGTTTTATAGTTGGCTAAACCGAGCTGAATTTGTACTACGTGTTCTATACTATGAGCTGTCCGATATCGTCAAATGAGCCGCGCCTGGACTCTCATTCAAATACATTACAAACCCATTGCGTTAATGGAGACGCAAACGGGACCTTTTGCGTTCTATATTACGCATAAGGCGAGTGACCGTTCGTCAATTTATGACGCTTTCGGAGTGAGACTGTTTACTGAGGGGCCTGACCATGCAACGGCCGGAACACCCTAACATTTAAACTCAATGTGAAATCTGACAGGAAGCCAATGGAGACGTGATAGGATGGGGGTAATGTGGGCTCTGGCTGTT
Source organism: Neogobius melanostomus (assembly GCA_007210695.1). NCBI lineage: Eukaryota > Metazoa > Chordata > Actinopteri > Gobiiformes > Gobiidae > Neogobius > Neogobius melanostomus. Next base: position 16,217 of record VHKM01000654.1, read on the forward strand.
CCCTGTCAAAAGTCTGGCAGCAGCATTTTGTACAATCTGAACTCTTTTTAGAGTCGACTTGTTCAAACACATGAAAATAGAATTAAGATCAAAGCGTCGCTGCAAACAAAGCGTAAAACGTATCAAAAACAAAGGTGTCAGAGGATGGATGAGGAATAGGCAGGAGTCTGGATGCCTTATGCAGGAGAAGTTTATTTACCATCAGTGCAGGACTTGACATGAACTTAAGATAATGTGCTTGTAGCCCATTCAAGTCTGTCTGTGCTTCCACATGAAGAGGGTAAAAACACATTGTTATGCGTCACACTGATATGCAGCCATAACGTACAGAGCCTGGGACTAAAGTTATAGCTGTGTGACAGAGATGGCACGACTGTACAGCATGACCCAATACGATACAAAGAGATTTAAATCTAACAGAATGTTCAAAAAAAAATGCATACAAATATTTTTCCCCAAATTGGACCTCAGTGATTTTTTTGTTCAGGAAAACTGAATCATACAAATACCACAACACAAGGCCCCAAAGATGATGAAGGGTTCACAGTGATTGAACAGAGGTGAACTGCATCCTGTTTTATTTCCTGCCTGTAGATAAAAAGGACAATGAAAACGAGTATTTTATTTATGTTAGGACTGATTCACAGACTTACTTATTTCTTTGTGGATATATTACATTATTTATCTCAACTCTTACAGATTTATTTTATTTGTGATGAATAATAACACTGAATGCACCTTCCATTTTCAGAAACATTGATTCTGCAGCAGATTCAGGACGTCCTGAAGTCTCAAAGATCTAAGCCACAGGTGTCTGAGACTCTGTGTTCAGCTCTGGTCAACATGCTACAGACGTCAGAGCAGGTCCTGGAGGAGCTGGACCTAAACAAGTACAACACGTCTCCTCAGGGTAAACTGAGACTGATCCCAGCGGTGAGGAACTGCAGGAAGGCTCGGTAAGTCCTCAGTCACAGACAGAAGCTCCAGACCTTCAGTCTGATCTAACACATGTGGCTCTAACATCTGTTACAGGTTTTACAGGTGTGGACTCTCAGAGCTTCACTGTGAAGCGTTGGCTTCAGCGCTGAGGTCCAGCCCCTCCCATCTCAGAGAGCTGGATCTGAGTTTAAATAAACTGAGCGACTCATCAGTGTCTGCGCTGTGTGACGGCCTGAAGAGCCCGAACTGTAAACTCTCCTCTCTCAGGTCAGAGTCTGTAAAAGAACACAGGTGCAAACCCTTAACCTCTGAACCCTCACATGAACCGAGCACATTTTCTACAGTTTGGCTTTACTCAAATCTAAAAGCTTCTGGAGTTTACAGCCTATAGGCCAGAGTAACGTCTCATTTGAAAGCTAAGGCCTACAAAACTCATCATAACTTTTTTGTTGTCACTGACTAAACCAGGACTAAACCAGGACTAAACCAGGACTAAACCAGGACTTGGACTAAACCAGGACTAAACCAGGACTAAACCAGGACTAAACCAGGACTAAACCAGGACTAAACCAGGACTTGGACTAAACCAGGACTAAACCAGACTAAATCAGGACTAAACCAGGACTAAACCTGGACTTGGACTAAACCAGGACTAAACCAGGACTAAACCTGGACTTGGACTAAACCAGGACTTGGACTAAACCAGGACTAAACCAGGACTAAACCAGGACTAAACCAGGACTAAACCTGGACTTGGACTAAACCAGGACTAAACCAGGACTAAACCTGGACTTGGACTAAACCAGGACTAAACCAGGACTAAACCAGGACTTGGACTTTTTGTTGCTCTTTTTTTGTTGCTTTTCATCACTTTTTAATTGTGGTTTTGTTGCTTTTTCTGTTGCCTTTTCGTCCTCGTTTTTGTCGCTATTTTGACGCTTTAGTTTTTAGATTTGGGTAAAGCTGAACTGAAGAAAATGTGCTCGGTTCAGGCGGGGGTTAAGAGGTTAAAAGAAAAGACAAACTCACACTTACAGTATCTCAGATAGATAAATGATTTCTTCTTTTTCTATTTCCTGTGTGTTAGTGTTCAGTCATTAATGCTGCAGGTGCCAGTCTCAGAATAACAGTGTTTAATGTTCACAAACAGAAAAGGAAACAGGAAATAATGTCTCTGTATCAAAGTTTACTGTGAACTTTAATCTCCTCATTTATTCTTTATTCAGATTGTATCGCTGTGATTTGTCAGAGATCAGCTGTTCCTCTCTGGCCAAAGCTCTGAAGTCCAACCCTCACATCTCACTGTACTGGACCTGGATGATAACAAAGACCTGTCTGACTCAGGAGTGTCTGATCTGTGTGATTTTCTGAAAAGTCCAGACTGTCGCCTGCAGATTCTCAGGTGAGTTCACTGTCTCTGTGTGAGATCAGCTGAAACAAGTCAGTGACGTGTTATAATTTTCAAACACCTAAAACATGTGCCATGAAGTCGGCTTTAAAGCTTTGGAAGGTTCTTTCACAGGGATTTTTACATTTCTAATTCCTGCCTGAGGTTTAGGAGAAGAGTGAGGGCTATGGTGAGGTTTACAAAGATGAAGTTAGAAAATGTGTATTTATCGTTTTAATATCACATGGAAGTAAACACAATATGAAAATACTTCCTTAAAAAGTAACTCTGTAAAGTACACGATTAAAAACAAATCTTAAAAAGGAGGATTTGTTTTTCAAAGACCGTAACCTCTGACCTTAACCCAGCACATTTTCTCCAGTTCAGCTTTACTCAAATCTAAAAGCTTCTGGAGTTTACAGCCTATAGGCCAGAGTAACGTCTCATTTGAAAGCTAAGGCCTACAAAACTCATCATAACTTTTTGTTGTCACTGAGTTTTTGTCACATTTTTTAACTGTTTTGGTCGTGTTTCGTCTCTTTTTTGTCTGTTTTTGTTGCTTTCGTCATCACTTTCTTTCTTTGCTTTTGACGGTTTTTTCATGTTTTTGTCACATATTTATTGTGTTATTGTTGCTTTTCCGACACGTTTTTGTTGCTCTTTTTTTGTTGCTTTTCATCACTTTTTAATCGTGTTTTTGTTGCTTTTTCTGTTGCGCTTTCGTCCTCATTTTTGTTGCTGCTTTGCAAAAGAGCGACAAAAACATGATAAAGTGTCAAAAACACACGACTAAAGAGTGAAGAAAAAACAATAAAAAGGTCTGACAGTGGCTTAGTGGTTAGAGTGGTTTGTTACTGGAAAAGCAACGACAAAAACACGACAAAAAAAACTACAAGAAATATCCTGTGTGTTAGTGTTCAGTCATTAATGCTGCAGGTGCCAGTCTCAGAATAACAGTGTTTAATGTTCACAAACAGAAAGGAAACAGGAAATAATGTCTCTGTATCAAAGTTTACTGTGAACTTTAATCTCCTCATTTATTCTTTATTCAGATTGTATGACTGTGGTTTGACAGAGATCAGCTGTTCCTCTCTGGCCTCAGCTCTGAAGTCCAACCCCTCACATCTCACTGAACTGAACCTGAATTATAACAGTCTGTCTGACTCAGGAGTGACTGATCTGTGTGATTTTCTGAAAAGTCCAGACTGTCGCCTGCAGATTCTCAGGTGAGTTCACTGTCTCTGTGTGAGATCAGCTGAAACAAGTCAGTGACGTGTTATAATTTTCAACACCTAAAACATGTGCCATGAAGTCGGCTTTAAAGCTTTGGAAGGTTCTTTCACAGGGATTTTTACATTTCTAATTCCTGCCTGAGGTTTAGGAGAAGAGTGAGGGCTATGGTGAGGTTTACAAAGATGAAGTTAGAAAATGTGTATTTATCCTTTTAATATCACGTGGAAGTAAACACAATATGAAAATACTTCCTTAAAAAGTAACTCTGTAAAGTACACGATTAAAAAACAAATCTTAAAAAGGAGGATTTGTTTTCAAAGACCGTAACCTCTGACCTTAACCGAGCACATTTTCTCCAGTTCAGCTTTACTCAAATCTAAAAGCTTCTGGAGTTTACAGCCTATAGGCCAGAGTAACGTCTCATTTGAAAGCTAAGGCCTACAAAACTCATAACTATTTTGTTGTCACTGAGTTTTTGTCACATTTTTTAACTGTTTTGGTCGTGTTTCGTCTCTTTTTGTCTGTTTTTGTTGCTTTCGTCATCACTTTCTTTCTTTGCTTTTTGACGTTTTTTCATGTTTTTGGGCACATATTTATTGTGTTATTGTTGCTTTTCCGACACATTTTTGTTGCTCTTTTTTGTTGCTTTTCATCACTTTTTAATCGTGTTTTTGTTGCTTTTTCTGTTGCGTTTTCGTCCTCATTTTTGTTGCTGCTTCGCAAAAGAGCGACAAAAACATGATAAAGTGTCAAAAACACACGACTAAAGAGTGAAGAAAAACAATAAAAGGTCTGACAGTGGCTTAGTGGTTAGAGTGGTTTGTTACTGGAAAAGCAACGACAAAAACACGACAAAAAAAACTACAAGAAATATCCTGTGTGTTAGTGTTCAGTCATTAATGCTGCAGGGGCCAGTCTCAGAATAACAGTGTTTAATGTTCACAAACAGAAAAGGAAACAGGAAATAATGTCTCTGTATCAAAGTTTACTGTGAACTTTAATCTCCTCATTTATTCTTTATTCAGATTGAGGAACTGTGGTTTGACAAAGATCAGCTGTTCCTCTCTGGCCTCAGCTCTGAAGTCCAACCCCTCACATCTCACTGAACTGGACCTGGATAATAACAGACTGTCTGACTCAGGAGTGTCTGATCTGTGTGATTTTCTGAAAAGTCCAGACTGTCGCCTGCAGATTCTCAGGTGAGTTCACTGTCTCTGTGTGAGATCAGCTGAAACAAGTCAGTGACGTGTTATAATTTTCAAACACCTAAAACATGTGCCATGAAGTCGGCTTTAAAGCTTTGGAAGGTTCTTTCACAGGGATTTTTACATTTCTAATTCCTGCCTGAGGTTTAGGAGAAGAGTGAGGGCTATGGTGAGGTTTACAAAGATGAAGTTAGAAAATGTGTATTTATCGTTTTAATATCACGTGGAAGTAAACACAATATGAAAATACTTCCTTAAAAAGTAACTCTGTAAAGTACACGATTAAAAAAAAATCTTAAAAAGGAGGATTTGTTTTCAAAGACCGTAACCTCTGACCTTAACGAGCACATTTTCTCCAGTTCAGCTTTACTCAAATCTAAAAGCTTCTGGAGTTTACAGCCTATAGGCCAGAGTAACGTCTCATTTGAAAGCTAAGGCCTACAAAACTCATAACTATTTTGTTGTCACTGAGTTTTTGTCACATTTTTTAACTGTTTTGGTCGTGTTTCGTCTCTTTTTGTCTGTTTTTGTTGCTTTCGTCATCACTTTCTTCTTTGCTTTTTGACGGTTTTTCATGTTTTTGGCACATATTTATTGTGTTATTGTTGCTTTTCCGACACGTTTTTGTTGCTCTTTTTTTGTGCTTTCATCACTTTTTAATCGTGTTTTTGTTGCTTTTTCTGTTGCGCTTTCGTCCTCATTTTTGTTGCTGCTTCGCAAAAGAGCGACAAAAACATGATAAAGTGTCAAAAACACACGACTAAAGAGTGAAGAAAAAACAATAAAAAGGTCTGACAGTGGCTTAGTGGTTAGAGTGGTTTGTTACTGGAAAAGCAACGACAAAAACACGACAAAAAAAACTACAAGAAATATCCTGTGTGTTAGTGTTCAGTCATTAATGCTGCAGGTGCCAGTCTCAGAATAACAGTGTTTAATGTTCACAAACAGAAAAGGAAACAGGAAATAATGTCTCTGTATCAAAGTTTACTGTGAACTTTAATCTCCTCATTTATTCTTTATTCAGATTGAGGAACTGTGGTTTGACAGAGATCAGCTGTTCCTCTCTGGCCTCAGCTCTGAAGTCCAACCCTCACATCTCACTGCACTGGACCTGGGTGGTAAACTACAGTCTGTCTGACTCAGGAGTGTCTGATCTGTGTGATTTTCTGAAAAGTCCAGACTGTCTCCTGCAGATTCTCAGGTGAGTTCACTGTCTCTGTGTGAGATCAGCTGAAACAAGTCAGTGACGTGTTATAATTTTCAAACACCTAAAAACATGTGCCATGAAGTCGGCTTTAAAGCTTTGGAAGGTTCTTTCACAGGGATTTTTACATTTCTAATTCCTGCCTGAGGTTTAGGAGAAGAGTGAGGGCTATGGTGAGGTTTACAAAGATGAAGTTAGAAAATGTGTATTTATCGTTTTAATATCACGTGGAAGTAAACACAATATGAAAACACTTCCTTAAAAAGTAACTCTGTAAAGTACACGATTAAAAAAAAAATCTTAAAAAGGAGGATTGTTTTTCCAAAGACCGTAACCTCTGACCTTAACCGAGCACATTTTCTCCCAGTTCGGCTTTACTCAAATTAAAAGCTTCTGGAGTTTACAGCCTATAGGCCAGAGTAATGTCTCATTTGAAAGCTAAGGCCTACAAAACTCATCATAACTTTTCTGTTGTCAACTGGACTAAACCCAAGACTAAAACCAGGCGGACTTAAACCAAGACTTACACCAGATAACCAGGACTAAACCAGGAACTAGAAACCAGAACTGTGGGACTAACCAGGACTAACCAAGACTAGAACAGGACTAAACCTGGACTTTAAACAAGGACTGGAGCTTAAACCGCATGACCTAAGGATAAACAGGACTAAACCAGGACTATAAGCAGGACTAAACAGGACTGACTTAAACCAGTGACTAAACCGGGACTTAGACTAAAACCAGGATGATAAACCAGGGACCTAGAAACTAGGACTAAACCCAGATTGGACTAAACGCAGACTAAACAGGGACTTAAACAGAACACCAGGACTTAGACTAACCAGAAACTAAAACCAGACTTGGACTAAACCAGGACTAAACCAGGACCAAACCGAGGACTAGAACTTAAACCAGGACTAACCAGAGTTGGTAAACAGGAACTCTAAACCGCTTGACCTAAACAGGCTGAACTAAAACAGGACAAAGCCAGGACTTGGACTAAACCAGGACTAAACCAGGACTTGGCCACTAAAACCAGGACCTAAACCAGGACTTGACAAACCGAGGACTAAAACCAGGACTTAGACTAAACAGGGACTTAGACTAAACCGGACTAAACCAGGCAAACAGGACTTTGGACTAAACCAGAACTAAACCAGAACTAAACCGGACTTGGACTAAACAGGACTAACCAGGATTAGACGAACCAGCGACTGAAACCAGATTTGGACTAACCAGACTAACAGGACTAAGCAGGACTTAGAATAACAAGGAATAAACCCAGGATTAACCAGACTTGGACTAAACAGGACTGGACTAATCAGGATAAACCAGACTAACCAGGACTAAACCAAGACAACCCAGGATATGGATAAATCAGACTAAACCAAGACTAAGCCAGGACTAAAGCCAAGACTAAACCAGGAGACTAAACAGGACTAAACCAAAGACTAAACCGGATTGGACTAAACCAGGGACTGCAACCAGGGACTTAGACGTAAACGGACTTAGAATAAAAACAGGACTAAACAGGATCAACCAGGACTTGGACTAAACCGGACTAAACAAACTAAACAGGGACAAACCAAGACTACGGACGTTGGACTAAATCGACTAACAAGACTAAACAGGACTAAACCAGACGTTAAACCAGGACTAAAACCAGACTAAACAGGACTTGGACTAAACCAGGACCAAACCGGAACTTAGACTAAACCAGGGACTTAGACTAAACCAGACTTAGGACTGACCAGACTTGGGACTAAAACAGGATAACCAGGACTAAACCAAGGACAAAACAGACTTAGAGCGTTTAAAGCCAGGATAGACTAACCAGATAAACAGGACTTTAGACTAAACAGGACTTAGACTAAACCGGACTTGGACTAAACCGTGATAAACCAGACTGAACCAGGCTTGACTAAACGCAGAACTAACCAGGACTCCAGGACTTGGATAAACAGGAGCGGGATAAACAAAACTAAAACAGGCTTAAAACCAGACTTGGACTAACCAGACTAAACAGACGTTGGATTAAACCAGGACTAAACCAGTTACTAAACCAGAAACTAACCAGACTTAGACTAAACCAGGACTAACAGGACTTGGACCTAAACCAGACCAACCAGGCTTAGACTAAACCAGGACTTGACTAAACCAGGACTAACCAGTACTAAACCAAGAACTAAACAGACTGTAGACCTAACCCAGGACTAAACACTGACTAACCAGGACGTAAACCAGGACTAGAACCAATAGGAACTAAACGGGACTAACCAGGACTAGAACCTAAACCAGGAATAAACCAGGACTTGGACTAACCAGGACTAAAACCAGGACCTAAACCTAGGACTGACTAAACCAGGACCTAAACAGGACTCAGGACGTAAACCAAGGACTTGACTATAGAGCCAGACTTGGTTCTAAACCAGGTTACTAAACCAAGACTTAACAGGACTTGACTAAAAGCCAGCACCTAACCAGGACTTGGAGCTAACCAGGACTAACCAGATTAGACTTAAACCAGGACTAGAACTAAACCAGGATTAAACAGGATGGGACTAAACCAGGACTAAAGCCAGGCTAAGCCAGGACGTTAGACTAAACCAGGGACTAGACAGATTTTCGACTAAACCGACTAAACCAGGACTAAACCATGACTTGGACTAACCAGCACTAAACCAGGATTGGACTAACCAGGACTAAACCAGGACTAGAACTAAACCCAGGATTAACCAGGACTGGACTAACCAGGACTAACCAGGACTACAACAGGACTTAGAGCTAAACCAGGACTAACAGGATTTGGGACTAACCAGGACTAAAGCCAGGACTTCTGGACTAAACAGGACACTAAACCAGGACTTGGACTAAACCAGCGAGCGTAAACCAGGACTTGACTAACCAGGACTTTATACAAACCAGGACTTGAGAACTAAACCAGGACCTTAACCAGGACTGTGACTAACAGACTAACCAAAGCCAGACTTAGACGAAACCAGGACTAACAGACTAGCTAACCAGGACGTGGACTAAACCAGGACTAACCGGGACTAAACCAGACTAACCAGGACTTGGACTAACCCAGGGACCAAACCCCAGACTTAGACTAACCGGACTTAGGACTAACCAGACCTAAACAAGATTGGATAAACCAGAACTAAACGAGGACTTAGACTTACCCTAAAACCAGGACTTGGGACTAACCGGACTTAGGACTAAACCGACTTAATAAGACAAGACTTCGACTAACAGGATAACCAGGACTTGGACTAAACCAGGGGACTAACCAGGACTAAACAGTGATTGACTAAACCAGAACTAACCAGGGAACATAACCAGGACTTGCGACTCAACCAAGGACTTGGCTAACAAAACTAAAACAGGCTAAACCAGGACTGGACTAAACCAGACTAAACCAGGACTTGACTAAACAGGACTAAACCAGTACAATACCAGAACTAAACCAGGGACTTAGACTTAAAGCCGACTTAAACCGGACTTGGACTAAACAGGACCAAGACCAGGACTTAGACTAAACAGGATTGGACTAACCGGACAAAAACCAGTACTAAACGCTCAGAACTAAACCGAGGACTTGGAAAACCAGGACTAACCGACTGTGGACTAAACAAGGACAAACCAGTACTAAACCGACTAAACTAACCAGGACTAAAATCAGGACTAGAACTAACAGGACGAACCAGGACTTGGACTAAAAGGACTAAACAGGACTTAACCAGGACTTGGAACTAAACCAAGGACTAACAGGCTCAGATTTACCAGACTTTGGATAAACCAGGACGTGTCTAAACCAGAGCTAAACCAAGGACTAAACCAGACTTGACAAACCGAGCACTAAACAGACTTGGACTAACCAGACTAAACCAGGACTTAGACTAAAACAGGAGCTTAGAACTAAACCAGGATTAACCAGACTTGGGACTAACAGGACTAAACCAGACTAACAGCTAACTAAAACAGGCTAAACCAGGATGGACAACCAGGATAACCAGAGCTAAACCAGGACTAAACAGGATTGGACTAAGACCAGCCACTAAACCAGAACTTGACTAACCAGACAAAAGGACTAGAACTAACATGACATTAAACCAAGGACTTGGACTAACTGGTCTAAACCAGGACTAAACCAGGACTAAACCTGGACTAACCAGGACTAAAACAGGATAAACCAGACTAACAGACTAAACCAGGTCAACCGGAACTAAACCAGGATAACCAGGACTTTAGATAAACCAGGACCGTAAACAGGATTAAACCAGACGTTCGGACTTAACCAGGCTTAGACAAACCCAGGACTAAACCAGGATTGGAGCTTAAACCAGGGACTAACACGACTGGATAAACAGGACTTAGACTAAACCAGTACTAAACAGGATTAGAATAAACCAGGACTAAACAGGATTAAACCAGGATTTGGAGCTAAACCAGGACTAAACCGGACTTAGACTAACCGGACCTAAACAAGACTGGACTAAACCAGGAGCTAAAACCAGGACTTGAATACCAGGACTAACCAGAATTAAAGGACTTGGACTAACAGGCTTGGACTAAATCAGACTAACACGAAGACTAAAACCAGGCAAACCAAGACTAAACCAGGCTAAACAGGACTAAACCAAGAGCTAAACCAGACTTGGATAGAACAGCGGACTAACCAATTGGACAACCAGAACTAAACGCAGGACTTAGCTAGAACCAGACTTAGAATAAAACAGGAGCTAAACCAGGATTTAAACCCGGACTTGGGACTAAACCAGAAGCTAAACAAGGGACTAACCAGGACTAAACCAAGGACTAAAACTTTGGACTAAATCGGACTAAACCAGGATAAACCAGGACTGGACTAAACCAGGACCAAAACCGACTTAGACTAAACCAGGCTAGACTAACCAGGACTTGGACTAAAAGGACTTGGACTAAACCAGAACTAAACGGACTTAGACTACAGACAGACTTAGACAAACCAGGGACTTGGACTAACCAGGACTTAGACAAACAGGACTTTAGATGTAAACAAGGGACTGAACTAACCAGGACAACCAGAACTAAACCAGGATTGGACTAAACCAGGACTAAACCAGGACTAAAACCAGGACTTGGACTAAACCAGAACTAAACCAGGACTAAACCAGGACTTGGACTAAACAAGGACTTGGACTAAACCAGAACTAAACCAGGACTAAACCAGGACTTGGACTAAACAAGGACTTGGACTAAACCAGGACTAAACCAGGACTAAACCAGGACTTGGAATAAACCAGGACTAAACCAGGACTAAACCAGGACTTGGACTAAACCAGAACTAAACCAGGACTAAACCAGGACTTGACTAAACCAGGACTTGGACTAAACCAGGACTAAACCAGCTGACTAAACCAGGACTAAACCAGGACTTGGACTAAACAGTTTTTGTCGCTATTTTGACACTTTTAGTTTTTAGATTTGGGTAAAGCTGAACTGAAGAAAATGTGCTCGGTTCAGGCGGGGGTTAAGAGGTTAAAAGAAAAAGACAAACTCACACTTACAGTATCTCAGATAGATAAATGATTTCTTCTTTTTCTATATCCTGTGTGTTAGTGTTCAGTCATTAATGCTGCAGGTGCCAGTCTCAGAATAACAGTGTTTAATGTTCACAAACAGAAAAGGAAACAGGAAATAATGTCTCTGTATCAAAGTTTACTGTGAACTTTAATCTCCTCATTTATTCTTTATTCAGATTGTGGGCTGTGGTTGTCAAAGATCAGCTGTTCCTCTCTGGCCTCAGCTCTGAAGTCCAACCCCTCACATCTCACTGACCTGGAGCTGAGGGGTAACGGTCTGAGTGAGTCAGATGTGAAGGAGCTCCTCGACTTTAAACACAGTCCTGACTGTCGACTGAAGACACTGGAGTGAGTACTGACTTTACTGACTTTATGTGTTTATTCAGAGTCTGGGGCAGTGCACACAGAAGGTTTTCAGTCCTTTTCTTTTTCTCTCTTAATTTAAAAACTGAGATAAAGGTTAAGTTTAAATGATTGTAAAGGTTTGAGTCTAATGTTTTGTTTGACAGAGTTTTCAGGACTTTTTCTAAAACAGCGCTCTCTCTGTCGCTCCCAGATTCTTCCTGTGATACTCGTTACATTTCTACAGTGTCTTTGTGACTAAATGGTTGAGTTATGAGCGCGCTGATACAATCTGCAACATTTAGGTCGATATCGTCCAGTGTTAACAGGAAGTTCATCCATATTGTTTCTTTGTGTTGAAATATCACCGCGGCTTCTAACTGGACTCTGCTAAAGTCTCAGAGTTACTCGAGTATCTGCTCAGATCAAGTATTTCTGCAGTTCCAGGACGAGGGCGGATTCAAAACATAAAATCACTCCTGAGACTTTTAATTGAATCATTTCTGTTCTCTGCTCCTCAACAGCTATTGATAATGAATTCTCCTGAAGATGAGCAGCTGGTGGCAGAACCTCAGACTGACTCCAGACAGAACGGCTCTTTCCTGTTCAGAGTTTGACTAAAGTCTGATCCAGATAAACCTGAAGAGAGAGAGAGCTGCAGTGGGCGGAGCTTCAGACGGGAATAACCTCCAGGCCCAGAGCTTCATAAAAACACACGCTTTACTTTTTACTTCAGATTTATATAAACATTTATGATATGAGTTACTGGCTCTTTTTTCTTTGTGAGTCTGATGGTGGAGGGAGGGAGGTCTGGGTCTGGATGGACCGTAGCCTCCTGCCTGAGGGGAGAGGGAGGAACAGTCCGTGTCCAGGGTGAGAAGGGTTTTGTAAAAGGGAATAAATCCGCCTATAAACCACCATATGCATTTGTCGAGGGGTTCATTAGTATTTGACAAAGGGGCAGAGTGTGTGAAGTTTAAACACAGTTATCTCATGTGCTATAAACATGTTTGCATGGGCTTAAGTTTATATCATCTTTAATATATCAATGATTGATGTGCTGAGGAAAATACTGTCACTGTGCATTTATTTGTTGTGTTCATGTTGATTTTGCAGATTGAGGAAATATATGTTTTGTATAATGTTGAGCGCATTAGAATCTGTGTATTTGATTTAAAGCGACTGGCTGTGAATCAGAATGTAACTGGGCCTTTTGCTCAGAGAAAGAGTCTAATGATGTTGTATTTGAGGCTGAAATGAGGTGATAAAGGTGAAACAGAGGTGAGGGGGGTCACGTTGTTTAGTGTATTTGAGGCTGAAATAGTGCTGGGCGATAAATCTAATTAATTCAATTAATTCATGCTTTTAAAAACAGACGAAGTGGAAAATGGCTAAATCATAAAATCGTGTCGGCCGCTCCATGTCCGCCTGACGAGCACCGTGCTGCTGATTTAGCAGCGTTCCAGACGCTCCGTAGGGACTGTTTTTGAAAATGGAACCCAGAGACTTTCTAACGATCTCTGCTGCTTTACAAAGGCCACATGATTTCGTTGTGCATGATGGAGTTTTCTTCCCCCCGGTCTGCTTCTCTCACGCTGAGCTCTGAGCTGCAGCAGCATATAGCTCCGCCCCTTTCCCCTGACAGCTGAGCTTGAGGATGATAAAACTAAAACTAAAGGCTTATTAAGAAGTTTTACTTTAGAGAGCAGACAAAGAATATTTAAAACAGAAATAACATTTTTAATGGGCCTTATTGTAGGCTATAATTAGAATCTAAATATTAATGAGCAGTTTTTTTTTCATAATCAGGAGACTTTTTAAAGTTTATTTCCAATAAAATTGATTAAAATCGTAATTGTCTGAAATATATCAATGATTGATGTGCTGAGGAAAATACTGTCACTGTGCATTTATTTGTTCTGTTCATGTTGATTTTGCAGATTGAGGAAATATATGTTTCTTTCTTGTTTCTCCTGTCCAAAAAGACCAAAAACATCAATAAAACTGTGGGTTGAAATAAACTGAGCAAAAAGCAAAGAAAGACTCCAGTGGCCTTCATTCTCCTGCCTCCAGATGGGTAAGGGAACAGTTTAGTTCTCCTCAGAGGTTTAGTTTAGTTTATTTGTTTATTTCAGCAGTGAGTCTGCTCAAAAGGAGTGGGCGGAAGCAAAAGGCTTATAAGCTCCACCCCCAAAATAAAAACAATAACATTTACATTTAACAATCAAAGCAGGAAACGTAGTGCAAGGTAACAAATCATAAACAGATCATAAACAAGGGAACATAGGGCAAGGTAACAACAAATAATAAAGAACAATAATAAAGAAACAACAGCAAAATAAAGAAACAACAGCAAAATAATGTACTACAACACTCACAATATCTATATCCAGTCATTTACAAAACATCACTAAATCAGTTATTTTAACACAGACCAAACTTACAAGGCACTATTTTAACTCATCCAGTAATAAACAGAAACGAGTAGATACAAAACACAACAACAGCTGTTTCATTTCTTGTACAATGTCTAGTACAGAGCAAGTAACAAATGATGATCATTAATATATTTATTACAAATTGTTACCAATGCCAAACATTAGTACATAACTAGAATCACTAGTGTAACATTACCTGAAGTCACTATTGTATGTTATAAAGGCAGGTTACTATGCAGTACATGTTATACTTCGTGATGAGGTTTTCCAGCCTTTCTCTAGTTCACTCATGTTATTGTTCTATATTCAGTCCCAGATATTTGTTCAGTCCGACAGCTCAAAGGCTCAGCTGTGATCCCACCTACAGGCCTCCGGGTCCTGGAGAGAAATCCTAATGACTGACTGTCACATGACTCTTTGGGCAAGACACTTCACCCACGTCAGCAGAAGTAGCACAGTACCACATACCACAGGGTCGGTGGTTCCATCCTTGTAAACCTCTTAACCCCCACCTGAACCGAGCACACTTTCTCCATTTGGCTTTACCCAAATCTAAAGGCCACGAAAACCAGGATGAAAACAAACAAAAATGTGAATAAAGAGCAATAAAAACGTGGTGAATCTACATGAACATGATGCATTAGAAAAAGGTGTTTCATTATGTTCCATCTTAATGAGCTGGTGTTAATAATGAGCTTATGTTACAGTAGGGCAGGGCTGGTGAACACGCGGCTCTTGGCCAATCAGAGTGCGGCTCTTTGCAAAAGAATTGGTACATATTTCCCATAATCTGTAACAGTCTTTAAGATTCTACAACAACAAAACAACAAAAACAAATCATCTTTAAGGAAATTCAATAATACATCTCTGTTACATCAGCGTTTATGCAAGTTAGATATTAGTTAAAACATTCATCTCAATTATATATAGGCTACCCGGAAAATAAATATTGCAGGCTGTAAAGTAAATATATCTTTTATTCATATGTATTAAGTGGACCTGTTATTTTCTGTGGCAAAAAGTAAAGTGAAAAGCCTCTGCTGGTGAACAAATAAACCACACCCTCACATCAACATTACGTCCTTTTCACTCAATCAAAGTTTATTTCTAGAACATTTTAAAATAACCCGTGGCAGAAAACATGAGTCAAATATTCTTTGAAATCCAAAGTTTAGTGGCTTAGCTTTAGGGCAGAGTGGGGTCAGGTCATTATTTACATCTGTTTTGTAAGAGAGAAAAGTCACTTCAGGAATAGTTTATTTGCAGAGATAATTTATTCAACTCAATATTTCCCCATAATCTGAGTCAAAGTGTTATTTTTGTGACTGAAATCCGACTAAACCACAGTAAAAGTTGTTCCTGAGACTAAAACTGAGGCTCAAATCTGCAGATGTTTGGGTGAGTCAAATAATTCCAAGAGAAAACACTGGTTTAAAGTCTAACGCAGTCTCCATTCTTCAGCACAAGTAAATCCAAATGTGCAGAGGAATCACGTGTCGGATCCACTTGTGTCCAAATCACAGACAGACCTATAGTTTTATCACAGAACCTCAGAGTTCAGCCAAATACAGGAGGAAGGGGATTTTGACTTTACAAATGACTGACACCAGATTAACGTCACTGTGATTATTACAAACACATGTGGCCCCGAGGTCAAACTAGTCCCGTCAGAATAGAGCTGATATGTCAGTGAAAAACTATCTCCCAGTGGAAATATGTTTGCACTTTAAAAAAAACAACCTCATTGAACTAAACATGACACCATGAATCTCAATTTACTCAGAAATACTTGTTCCACTGGTAGATTTGTGTAGCCGTTTCTCCTCTGTTAATAAAGTCCAACTGACTCATATTAGGCCAAATGTTGTTGGTTTTATTTTATTTATTACAGTCTGTTACGTCGCTTTGTGAGGCCAATAAATAAACCTTTATCACAAAAAGTGCAAAATATGAGTCTTTTTATCACAAAGTGGAATTTCACAAAGACCAAACAAGAGAGAAAGATAAATGTAAATGTTATAAGACTCTCACTGAATGCTTTTCATATTAAAAGAAGCCATTTCACAGTTCTGTGGCTTTTGCTTTGTGGTGCTTCTTCTGGGTTAAATGTTACACTTACTTTTAGATGAAACAGAAAACATCCTCAAATGTCTGTAAATGGTTAAAGTTTGTGTTTATGTCAGAAAGTGTCTCCCTTTACCCTCTGGCTCTCACATCTCCTTAAACTTGGATGTGTTTGGACCTTTTTCATGAGCCTTAGTGCAGCTGCGGTCTGCGGCCACTAGAGGGAGCTACAGACCAGTAAATCCAGTCTGTCCATCACCAAAGTTTAGAGATTTACAGTCAGATCATTCAATGCTTTTGTAAACACATTATAATTAATATTATTCTAAGCTTTGTTTGAAGACTTTCTTTTAATAATTCTTTTCTCCACATTTTCACCAGCTCCGACAGGCTCTGACTTTCACACTCAGAAACTAGACGTTCTAAAGTTATTTCCCTTGTTGCTCTAATTGTTTTGTATTTGTTAATTATTGAGCTTATGAACCCTAAAAACAAAGCAACATGTTACCTGTTCAGTAACTGGGAGGATCTATGAGTTACTGAAATGAGCCTGTAGGTACAAGCTGCAACAATCCACATTTAAAATATGTTTTCTCATAAAGAGCAGTCGTACAGTTTGAGAGGATTTGGGAACTTTGTGGCCCGATGGCGGGTTCCACCAGGAGGAGTTTTTCTATGTCTGTGTGTGGAGTCACTTTGTGGAATAATTAAAGTAATGTCAAAGCATTGACCATTTCAAACGTCTTTACAAACAAAAGGTCTGGTCTCAATACAAAGATAATGAGGTTTGGTTGTTTTCATGTTGTGTGGACACTTGGATCAGATGTTACTCACCCTTGTGGTTTGAATCATTCTTTTCTCCACATGTTTCAGCAGCACAGACAGGCTCTGACTTTCACACTCAGAAAGGAGATATTTATGGAAGACGCAGCAGCTGGTCTTTAGTAAACGGTTCACTCAGACATAGCCACATCAGCCCCTCCTCTCCTCCTGCACTGGCTCCCACTCTGTTTCCTTTATATTTAACTCAACTCTACATGGCCCCAGCAGAGTTCTGTGGACTCCCATCAAATGGTTCTAGATGTTCCCAGGTCCAGGTCCAAACAGCGATCGTTCCTTTGCTGTTGCCTAGAGACCAGGGGTTCCCAAACTGCGACCCCCAAAATCACCAGACCAACAACTCGGGCCCCCCTGAAAAACATTATTGTTTTTTTTATAATAAATTCAGTGCCAACATTTAAAATCCAGTTTACTAATGTTTGCTTTGATATGTTTTGATATTTGGCCTGATTTCACTAATACACTGCTTTCAATCAAAAACACATCAAATTCATCGTCATTAGTTTTTAAAATATTGTCTTGAAAACATCTGGCGACCCCCACTTTAGGAACCTCTGGCCTAGACTGTGGAACAGCTGCCCCTCAGTCTGACAGTTCTCACAGATCTGTGTCTTTTTAACCTCTTAAGCCCCGCCTGAACCCAGCACATTTCCATGTACAGATTCCCCCAGCTCAGCGGCAGTACGTCGCAGCTCCTCCAGAGTTATCTTAGGACACTTGGTTACATTTCTGACCAGTGCTCTCCTTGTTCGGTCTGTTAGTTTAGGTGGACGGCCGTGTCTTGGTAAGTCACAGTGGTGCTATACTCTTTCCATTTCTGAATGATGGATTGAACAGTGCTCCGTGAGATGTTCAAATCTTGGGAAATCTTTGTATAACTTAACGCTGCTTTAAACTTCTCCACAGCTTTATCCCTGACCTCTCTGGTGTGCTCCTTGGCCTTCATGATGTTGTTTAGTGACCAATACACTCTGACCATAGCTCTGAGGCCCTCACAGAACAGCTGGAATTATACTGAGAGTAGATTACACACAGGTGGCCTCTATTTAATGGTTAGGGCAAGGTGTGAACATTCTGCAGTCATTAGGAATGTTATAAAGGCAATTTAATGCACTCAGAAAATGCTGTATGAATACTTATGCACGCCCCACTTTTCCTATTTTCTGAAAAATAACAGAATCATGTATCATTTTACTTTCACTTCACAGTTGTCTGTTACTTGTTATTATTATTTATTCTTTATGTTCAGGGTTGTAAACATGACAAAATGTGCAAAGTTCAAGGTGTATTAGTACTTTCTCAAGGCACTGTAATGGTGTTTAATGAGAGTGTTCTGGCAAATGTTTTGGCCTGTTCCCTGAATCCATCACATCAGACCAAAAGTGTTCCTGAAACTACTCATTTACATATTAAGCACTGATTATTTACCATTACAGAAGCCATTACAGTTTCTATACGTCACACACGTAAAACCCCTTGGGACCATTTGAGGATATTTAGAAAAGGAACTGGGGTTTGTTTAACTGACAAAGATGAGGAACTGCAGTAATCTTGAAACCATTGTCCGTCTGCAGAAGGGGGAAGTGGTCGGCGGGCAAGTCCCGTTGTCATAGTTACATAAGTAAGAAAAGGTGTAGCCTGTCACTCTTCCAGACTGGTTATTTCATATAAGGCATGAGCCAGACTCTAAGAAGCCTTTAACAGTCATACACAGGTTAATACAATTCAAAAGATTATAATACGTTCAGTATATAGGAATAAATGATTATATAATTAATACAAGCTAAATAGAACATAGTAATGCCCTTTTTGGGTCTTACCAAATGCCCTCAAGGCTACAGTCATTATGCAAAGCTTATATAAGATAATAAAGGGTGATTTTGTTACAAATAAATGAGAGGCCTGTGTTTGTAACAGGCACAGACTTGCAGCAGAGGCTGGGCAGTGATGAGGATAAGGCTTTGGACGGGGAGCAGAGGCTGGGTAGTGATGAGGATAAGGCTTTGGACGGGGAGCAGAGGCTGGGTAGTGATGAGGATAGTGCTTTGGACGGGGAGCAGAGGCTGGGTAGTGATGAGGATAAGGCTTTGGACGGGGAGCAGAGGCTGGGCAGTGGATGAGGATAAGGCTTTGGACGGGGAGCAGAGGCTGGACCGAGAAGGGAGCAGTAGAGGGGCGTGGGGTTGGGACAGTGCGCTGGTTTGGCTGTAGAGTCTGGGCGGTGGGCGGAAAGCTGGGTGCAAGAAAGTAGGGTGTGGAAGCTGCTTGTTGCTGGAGCAGTGCAGGTGGAGGTACTATGCGCCTCCTTTTCAGTTGGGAAATCCCTGCAGTGTTAGGTTGGAGAATAAAGCGATGAAGATCTTCCTCACTACCAGAAGGCGTGCAGAGCTTCCCTTTCACCTCCACTGCAGGTGGCAGGCTCTGGTGGAAAGGCTACCTGGAGCCTTGGTTCCCTGATTTAAAACAGCCCTCTCCTGCTGCCTCTCTCTCCGCGGTACCTAACACTGATGAATGTTATTATATACGGCTAAACAACTTTATTATTCATTACTGCTGATAATGAACAGAAAAGATACAAAATAAGGAAAACGCACCAACTTGAAATTGTTGCTGAATTAACTTCTGGCACCTGAATGGTTGTTTCCATCTTGCAATTACTTAAAATAATTTGCCGGATATGGCAGTGGGCCAAAGCGATGAGGCTACTCCGGGGCCCGGGATACTCTTGACCAACAGTGCCTCACACACTCGATTGCAGTCAGGCCATTGTGCAGGAATCTTTCCTGTTGAAAAGGCTCTAAAAAGTGATCAACACATTTAAATTAGTCAAGTAAGTAGAAGCTATAACTATACAACTTTAATGTAATAATGAATACTTAAGTTATACCGTTTTGTGCTCTCCACACCAGGTGCAACATCTTTTTTGTTGCCCTGAATGTACCCTTTGGGAGGCTGTCCTGATATCGTCTTGGATATTGTGTTTTGTCAAAATCAGACAATCGCTCCCAAAGGGTAATAATGCGGGCAGACTCCTCCCTCGTCAAAGCCAGGCTGTAAATCCCTCCACATTGTCAGGTCCCACAGAGTCCTAAAAAGCACATAAAACAATCAACAGCATTCCATTTCAATCTACTCTAACTATGTAATCTTAACCTTGAGGAATTATTTGTTATTTAAGAACCAAATACAGTAAATACATTGAGATGATTGTTATTATTGACAAATTATGAATGCTCACGGTGTTCATGTTGGAGAGCACAGGTGGATGGTGCAGGGCAGAGGAGAGCACAGGTGGATGGAACTCCTCAGGGCTGTGTACTTTCCCTCTGGCTCTTCTCCCTGTACACAAACTGCTGCACCTCCAGTCACCAGTCCGTTAAACTGATCAAGTTTGCGGACGACACCACCCTCATCGGGCTCATCTCGGACGGTGATGAGTCCGCCTACAGGAGAGAGGTGGACCGGCTGGCGTCCTGGTGCAGCCACAACAACCTGGAGCTGAACGCCCAGAAGACAGTGGAGATGATCGTGGACTTCAGGAAAGACCCCACCGTCCCCCCTCGCCCTGACAGACTCTCCCACCCCCATCTCCATCGTGGACTCCTTCCGTTTCCTGGGCACCACCATCACCCAGGACCTCAGATGGGAGCCGACCATCTGCTCCCTCATCAAGAAGGCCCAGCAGAGGATTTCTTCCTGTGGCAGCTGAGGAAACTTAAGCTGCCAAGCAAGATGCTGGGGCAGTTCTACACGGCCATCATCGAGTCCATCCTCACCTCCTCCATCACCGTGTGGTCCATCCTCACCTCCTCCATCACCGTGTGGTCCATCCTCACCTCCTCCATCACCGTGTGGTCCATCCTCACCTCCTCCATCACTGTGTGGTTCCCCGGCGCTACAGAACGGGACAAGCATCGACTGCAGCGCATTGTGCTGCTGCTAAGAAGGTGATTGGCTGTGAGCTCCCATCTCTCCAGGACCTGTTCACCTCCAGGACCTGAGGCGTGTGGGTCAGATCACAGCTGACCATTCTCACCCTGGACATAGACTATTCACCCCTCTCCCCTCGGGCAGGAGGCTACGGTCTATTCCGACTCATACCTCCCGCCACTTGAACAGTTTTTTTCCCTCTGCCATCAGACTCATGAACAATAACAAGACCCAATAACCTAATTACAGACTCGTGGATGTATCTGCACTTGCACTGTGTGGTGTGTCCACACTTAGACCCACTGCTATCACTTATCACTTTATCACTTTATATGCCTACATCTGTTAATACAATCCCGCTGTTGTTCAATGTCAAATTGTTTTTGTCTATATGTCATATGTCACTTTATTTTATCTTATTATTTAATATTTTTCACGCATGCCCCTAATAGCCTTATAGTTTTAAAGTTTTTTAGCTTATTTTTATCTTAACTGTGTTATATGTCACACGTTTGCACCAAGAAAAATTCCTAGTTTGTGAACCTGTTCTCAAACCATGGCAATAAAACCCATTCTGATTCTGATTCTGAAGGTGCAGGGCAGAGGAGAGCACAGGTGGATGGTGCAGGGCAGAGGAGAGCACAGTGGATGTGCAGGGCAGAGAGAGCACAGGTGGATGGTACAGAATTGTAGTTGGTGGATGAGTGCTTGGCGGGAGCAAGGGAGGGAGCAGACCTGCAGAACCAAATTTTGGGGACCACAACAAATGAGCAAACATTCACATGTAAGCTATTTAAAGGTTTCAATCCCTTTAAACTAAAGCATGACCTCCTTCAGACAAAGGTTTGAGGCGTTCAGTGTGTGCGGGGCTTTTATTAGACACTGGTGCAATGGTTACAAACTGTTCCACTTATAGCCAACACTTATGGGCCCCTGTATGTCCAGGTCCAGGCCATGTTTGTTTGGGGCTGTGGACCAGTTTGTCTTGGAGGTTAGGACATATGTGACTGACCAAGGGAGGCTCTGGGAAGATCAGTGTCACACAATGCTTAATGAGGAGGAACTGTGCACCCTGTAAACCCCCACCATTAAAGTCCCTCCCATTTCCCTTTCCTGTGTCACGTCTCTGTGTTCACTCTGCTCTTTCAGTCCGAGGAGAGGCACTCAGTTCAGCAACAGCATCTGATCGAGGTAAGTCTGTGTTCTTTTAAATCCGCACAGAACCGGACAAAAACTGAGCTGATATTGACCTTTAGTGCTTTGGGAAACAGTTTGGATGTTCAGGGCGAGTTGTTCACTGTACGGGGCAGAAGTGGCTGCACTTGTGACTCGTCTGTTACAAACTTATTTATCTCTAATCTGGAACTAAAGCACTTTGCAAACGCCACAGAAGGGACAGAGCTAAACGTTTCCTAAACTGTTTTCATCCTTTTTCTTCTTAATATTATGATTATGAAACTGAAATGTAATGATTGAGTACTTTGAAGTGTTCCTTTGATATCAGGAAAGTAACTGTATCTAAATACTCTCAAATGAGAGAGTAACTGTACATGAATAGTTACTCTAAATGAGTACTCTAAATACGTGTATTAAGTTACTTCCCAACTCTGTATTCCAGCTGCTTATTGCACAACATTAATAATAAAGAACAGATCAAAACGATCAGGGAAAGGCTTAGCTTTGTAAAGAATCTTTCCATGGTCTGTCTCTCCTCAAAAATACAGATAAATATTTCAAACTCCTCATGTCACAGTTCATGTGCGTCATGTGATTTATCTGCTGCTGCTTTTGCAAAGAGCTTTTTTGCTCCTAATAAGTTCACAGCAGTAGTTTCAACAAACTAGTCATCTTTTTAATCAGACGCCGCATTTCTACATAAATACAAAGCAAATCAATGTGAAAGTATTCTCAGTATTCAGAATACAGTACTCTGATAAGACAAAGTAACAGAATACTTTACAAAATACATTTTCAGTCGAGCATTCAGTATTGTGTAACTAATACAAAGTGTTCTCCCCACACTGGCTGCTCTTATCGGCTAAACCCACATGATTTCCTGTAAATGAAACTAAACTGTGAGGATAAGGCTGATGATCTGAAGTCTCCATTTTGTGACAACACGCTCTGACGCAGTGAGTAACTTGTTTTACTCACGCTCTGACGCAGTGAGTACTGTTTTACTCACGCTCTGACGCAGTGAGTAACTGTTTTACTCACTCTCTGACGCAGTGAGTAACTTGTTTTACTCACGCTCTGACGCAGTGAGTAACTTGTTTTACTCACGCTCTGACGCAGTGATTAACTTGTTTTACTCTCTTTTTTTTTCTACGTGCAGTGAGTAACTTGTTTTACTACCTCTGACGCAGTGAGTAACTTGTTTTACTCACTTGACGCAGTGAGTAACTTTTTTTACCACTCTGACGCAGTGAGTAATTGTTTTACTCACGTTTGACGCGTGATAACTTTTTTACTCACGTTTGACGCGTGAGTACTTGTTTTACTCACGTCTGCGCGTGAGTAATTTTTACTCACGCTCTGGCAGTAGTAACTGTTTTACTCACGTCTGAGCAGTGAGTAACTTGTTTTACTCACGCTCTGACGCGTGAGTAACTTGTTTTACTCACCTCTGACGCGTGAGTAACTTGTTTTACTCACGTCTGACGCAGGTGAGTAACTTGTTTTAACTCACGTTCTGACGCAGTGAGTAACTTGTTTTTACTCACGCTCTGACGCAGTGATTAACTTGTTTTACTCACGCTTCTGACGCAGTGAGTAACTTGTTTTACTCACGCTCTGACGCAGTGAGTAACTTGTTTTACTCACGCTCTGACGCAGTGAGTAACTTGTTTTACTCACGTTCTGACGCAGTGAGTAACTTGTTTTACTCACGCTCTGACGCGGTGAGTAACTTGTTTTACTCACGCTCTGACGCGGTGAGTAACTTGTTTACTCACGCTCTGACGCAGTGAGTAACTTGTTTTACTTCACGCTCTGACGCAGTGAGTAACTTGTTTACTCACGCTCTGACGCGTGAGTAACTTGTTTACTCACGCTCTGACGCAGCGGCTGAGTAACTTGTTTTACTCACGTTCCTGACGCGGTGAGTAACTTGTTTACTACTCTGACGCGTGATACTGTTTTACTCACGTCTGACGTAGTAACTTGTTTTACTCACGCTCTGACGCAGTGAGTAACTTGTTTTACTCACGCTCTGACGCAGTGAGTAACTTGTTTTACTCACGCTCTGACGCAGTGAGTAACTTGTTTTACTCACGTTCTGACGCGGTGAGTAACTTGTTTTACTCACGTTCTGACGCGGTGAGTAACTTGTTTTACTCACGCTCTGACGCAGTGAGTAACTTGTTTTTACTCACGCTCTGACGCAGTGAGTAACTTGTTTTACTCACGCTCTGACGCAGTGAGTAACTTGTTTTACTCACGCTCTGACGCAGTGAGTAACTGTTTTCTCACGTTCTGAGGTGAGTACTTGTTTACTACGTTCTGACGCGGTGAGTAACTTGTTTTACTCACGCTCTGACGCAGTGATAACTTGTTTTACTCACGCTGCGCAGTGAGTAACTTGTTTTACTCACGCTCTGACGCGTGAGTAACTTGTTTTACTCACGTTCTGACACGGTGAGTAACTTGTTTTACTCACGTTCTGACGCGGTGAGTAACTTGTTTTACTCACGCTCTGACGCAGTGATTAACTTGTTTTACTCACGCTCTGACGCAGTGAGTAACTTGTTTTACTCACGCTCTGACGCAGTGAGTAACTTGTTTTACCTCACGATAGCTGCTGACGCAGTGAGTAACTTGTTTTACTCACGCTCTGACGCAGTGAGTAACTTGTTTTTACTCACGCTCTGACGCAGTGAGTAACTTGTTTTACTCACGCTCTGACGCAGTGAGTAACTTGTTTTACTCACGCTCTGACGCAGGTGAGTAACTTGTTTTACTCACGCTCTGACGCAGTGAGTAACTTGTTTTACTCACGCTTCTGACGCAGTGAGTAACTTGTTTTACTCACGCTCTGACGCAGTGAGTAACTTGTTTTACTCACGCTCACGCTGCTGTACGCAGTGAGTAACTTGTTTTACTCACGCTCTGACGCAGTGGAGTAACTTGTTTTACTCACGCTCTGACGCAGTGAGTAACTTGTTTTACTCACGCTCTGCGCAGTGGTAATTGTTTACTCACGCTCTGACGCAGTGAGTAACTTGTTTTACTCACGCTCTGGCGCAGTGAGTAACTTGTTTTACTCACGCCTGCGCAGTGAGTAACTTGTTTTACTCACGCTCTGACGCAGTGAGTAACTTGTTTTACTCACGCTCTGACGCAGTGAGTAACTTGTTTTACTCACGCTCTGGCAGTGAGTAACTTGTTTTACTCACTCTGACGCAGTGAGTAACTTGTTTACTCACGCTCTGACGCAGTGAGTAAACTTGTTTTACTCACGCTCTGACGCAGTGAGTAACTTGTTTTACTCACGCTCTGACGCAGTGAGTAACTTGTTTTACTCACGCTCTGACGCAGTGAGTAACTTGTTTACTCACGCTCTGACGCAGTGAGTAACTTGTTTTACCTCACGCTCTGACGCAGTGAGTAACTTGTTTTATCACGCTTGGCAGTGATAACTTGTTTTACTCACGCTCTGACGCAGTGAGTAACTTGTTTTACTCACGCTCTGACGCAGTGAGTAACTTGTTTTACTCACGCTCTGGCGCAGTGAGTAACTTGTTTTACTCACGCTCTGACGCAGTGGAGTAACTTGTTTTACTCACGCTCTGACGCAGTGAGTAACTTGTTTTACTCACGCTCTGACGCAGTGAGTAACTTGTTTTACTCACGCTCTGACGCCAGTGGAAGTAACTTGTTTTACTCACGCTCTGACGCAGTGAGTAACTTGTTTTACTCACGCTCTGACGCAGTGAGTAACTTGTTTACTCACGCTCTGACGCAGTGAGTAACTTGTTTTACTCACGCTCTGACGCAGTGAGTAACTTGTTTTACTCACGCTCTGGCGCAGTGAGTAACTTGTTTTACTCACGCTCTGACGCAGTGAGTAACTTGTTTTACTCACGCTCTGACGCAGTGAGTAACTTGTTTTACTCACGCTCTGACGCAGTGAGTAACTTGTTTTACTCACGCTCTGACGCAGTGAGTAACTTGTTTTACTCACGCTCTGACGCAGTGAGTAACTTGTTTTACTCACGCTCTGGACGCAGTGAGTAACTTGTTTTACTCACGCTCTGACGCAGTGAGTAACTTGTTTTACTCACGCTCTGACGCAGTGAGTAACTTGTTTTACTCACGCTCTGACGCAGTGAGTAACTTGTTTTACTCACGCTCTGGACGCCAGTGAGTAACTTGTTTTA
Source organism: Neogobius melanostomus (assembly GCA_007210695.1). NCBI lineage: Eukaryota > Metazoa > Chordata > Actinopteri > Gobiiformes > Gobiidae > Neogobius > Neogobius melanostomus. The sequence goes on from VHKM01000654.1 coordinate 42,741, forward strand.
CTCACGCTCTGACGCAGTGAGTAACTTGTTTTACTCACGCTACTGAGTAACGCAGTGAGTAACTGTTTTACTCACGTCTGACGCAGTGAGTAACTTGTTTACTCACGCTCTGACGCAGTGAGTAACTTGTTTTTACTCACGCTCTGACGCAGTGAGTAACTTGTTTTACTCACGCTCTGACGCAGTGAGTAACTTGTTTTACTCACGCTTCTGGTAGCTGGCAGTGAGTAAACTTGTTTTTACTCACGCTCTGACGCAGTGAGTAACTTGTTTTACTCACGCTCTGACGCAGTGAGTAACTTTTTTATATCAATTTTTTTTCACGTCTGACGCAGTGAGTTACTTGTTTTACTCACGCTCTGACGCAGTGAGTAACTTGTTTTACTCACGCTCTGACGCAGTGAGTAACTTGTTTTTTTTTTTTTTTTACTCACGCTCTGACGCAGTGAGTAACTTGTTTTACTCACGCTCTGACGCAGTGAGTAACTTGTTTTACTCACGCTGCAGTGAGTAACTTGTTTACTCCGCTCTGACGCAGTGAGTAACTTGTTTTACTCACGCTTCTGGCGCAGTGAGTAACTTTTCCTCAGTCTGACAGTGAGTAACTGTTTCACGCTCTGCGCAGTGAGTAACTTGTTTTACTCACGTCTGACGCAGTGAGTAACTGTTTACTCACGCCTGACGCAGTGAGAACTGTTTTTACTCACGCTCTGCGCAGTGATAACTTTTTTTACTCACGCTCTGGCGCAGTGAGTAACTTGTACCACGCCTGCGCAGTGAGTAACTTGTTTACTCACGCTGACGCAGTGAGTAACTGTTTTTACTCACGCTCTGACGCAGTGAGTAACTTGTTTTACTCACGCTCTGCGCAGTGATACTTGTTTTACTCACGCTCTGACGCAGTGAGTAACTTGTTTTACTCACGCTCTGACGCAGTGAGTAACTTGTTTACTCACGCTCTGACCAGTGAGTACTTGTTTTACTCACGCTCTGACGCAGTGAGTAACTTGTTTTACTCACGCTCTGACCGCAGTGAGTAACTTGTTTTACTCACGCTCTGACGCAGTGAGTAACTTGTTTTACTCACGCTCTGACGCAGTGAGTAACTTGTTTTACTCACGCTCTGGCGCAGTGAGTAACTTGTTTTACTCACGCTCTGCGCAGTGAGTAACTTGTTTTACTCACGCTCTGACGCAGTGAGTAACTTGTTTACTCACGCTCTGACGCAGTGAAGTAACTTGTTTTACTCACGCTCTGACGCAGTGAGTAACTTGTTTTACTCACGCTCTGACGCAGTGAGTAACTTGTTTTACTCACGCTCTGACGCAGTGAGTAACTTGTTTTACTCACGCTCTGCGCAGTGAGTAACTTGTTTTACTCACGCTCTGGCGCAGTGAGTAACTTGTTTTACTCACGCTCTGGACCGCAGTGAGTAACTTGTTTTACTCACGCTCTGACGGCAGTAAGTAACTTGTTTTACTCACGCTCTGAACGCAGTGAGTAACTTGTTTACTCACGCTCCTGGACGCAGTGAGTAACTTGTTTTACTCACGCTCTGACGCAGTGATACTTGTTTTACTCACGCTCTGACGCAGTGAGTAACTTGTTTTTACTCACGCTCTGACGCAGGTAGTAACTTGTTTACTTCACGCTCTGCGCAGTGAGTAACTTGTTTTACTCACGCTCTGACGCAGTGAGTAACTTGTTTTACTCACGTTCTGGCGCAGTGAGTAACTTGTTTTACTCACGCTCTGACGCAGTGAGTACTTGTTTACTCCACTCTGGCGCAGTGAGTAACTTGTTTTACTCACGTTCTGACGCAGTGACTAACTTGTTTTACTCACGCTCTGACGCAGTGAGTAACTTGTTTTACTCACGCTCTGACGCAGTGAGTAACTTGTTTTACTCACGCTCTGACGCAGTGAGTAACTTGTTTTACTCACGCTCTGACGCAGTGAGTAATTGTTTTACTCACGCTCTGAGCAGTGAGTAACTTGTTTTACTCACGCTCTGACGCCAGTGAGTAACTTGTTTTACTCACGCTCTGCGCAGTGAGTAACTTGTTTTACTCACGCTCTGACGCAGTGAGTAACTTGGTTTTACTCACGTTCTGGGCCGCAGTGAGTAACTTGTTTACTCACGCTCTGACGCAGTGAGTAACTTGTTTTACTCACACTCTGGCGCAGTGAGTAACTTGTTTTTACTCACGTTCTGACGCAGTGGTACTAACTGGGTTTTACTCACGCTCTGACGCAGTGAGTAACTTGTTTACTCACGCTTGGCGGCAGTGACATAAACTTGTTTACTCACACTCTGGCGCAGTGAGTAACTTGTTTTACTCACGTTCTGACGCCAGTGACTAAACCTTTGTTTTACTCACGCTCTAACGCAGTGAGTAACTTGTTTTACTACGCTCTGACGCAGTGAGTAACTTGGTTTTACTCACGCTCTGACGCAGTGAGTAACTTGTTTTACTCACGCTCTGACTGCAGTGAGTAAACTTTGGTTTTTTTACTGGTAAAACGCTCGGCTCGTGGTGTTTGGTGCAGCTTTATAACATTGTTATTTTCTGTTGTATAGAATATTTTCCGTGTTTTAGCACAGCAGCTCTAAAGTGTTGGTCAAAGACTCCAACTTGTCCTCGAGGGCAGAAAAACAGGAATGACACATTTCACTGGAATCCAGCTCTGGGCTTGTTGATTGAGGGCGACTGCACACTGAATTCATGATAAATCATGATGAATTCATGCATGAATTTGTCATGACTTCATGAATTAATTCATTATGATTTCATGTGAGGTCATGATGAAACATGATGAAATACTCATGAATTCACACTGTTAATTCAGTCAATGAACTCACTAATGATAATGATTAGATTTAGATTAGATTTATTTATTTGAAAAGGGACAGTGCACATTAATCATCATTTTACAATGTAAATATGCCCGAGTTAGCAGAAAAAAGCTCATTTCATCGGTAGACCCTTTGGCAGATGTCAAAGCCAGCCTTAATTCATCATGATCATGATGATGTTTTTGTTTGTGAATAAACCAACCCAAGAAGGACCAAACTGTGTATAAACTTACAACTAAAAATGATCTCATGGTTAGTTCATCATGAGTTCACTGAATGTGCCCTTTAAAATGAAGTGTTGCAGCTTTAATAACTTAATAGATACAGAACCTGTTTTAGGAGAGCAATTACACACAGAAGAGAGCTTAAATCAACATTCAAGACTTTATTATTCATTCATGATTACACAATACAAATATGTAACAATGCTTTAGTAAGTATGTTTGCAGAAGCTCTCAGTCGCCCAGGAAGTATTCATACATCCCAAATTTGCAATGTTGGTCATTAAAGTAATAACCATAATCAAGCATTTCATGAGTTACAGATCCAACTCCATGTTCATAACAATATGAAGAAGAACAGTGTGTACTGCCTGGTATCCTTAAAAAAACATATCTGTGTTGGTCAGGTCATAAGCAATATTATTTGAGGAAATAAATGGTTAAAAATCATAAAATAGGACCTCAAAAGAAGTATATGAGCAGAAAACACCCATTTCTGAACGTTTGAAACAAATGCTTAGTGGCAATAATATCATTATCATTTCTATCTTTTAATACTTTTGGTAGCCACGGTTTTTGGTTTGGGTGTGTGGCCTGACTACAGCATGCACAGGAGGGGCTTCAAGGTGTTAGAACCACTGCTGTGCTGTCCTCACAACACGTGTCAGTGCTGCTACAGCCAGCGAACCATTAAAGAAAACTCTGGACACAAGGCTTGCTTTTCTTGTTTTAGTGAAGCTTTCAGAGTGTGTGATGTGGTAACTGGAACATACAGAAGAAAAGGGGTCAATTACGAACCATATTTTTACATGTAACATGCTAAACACAATGAGCTAGTCAATGCACATGTAAGACAGCAGTAACTCCAAAACTCTAGTGACAAACTTATCAAAGTAACATTACAGAGACATTGGTGACTTCTAAACAGGAGCTTTGGACACACTAATACTTACAAAGATGAACATTTCGTCACCAGCACTGACACGTGTTGTGAGGACAGCACAGCAGTGGTTCTACACCTTGAAGCCCCTCCTGTGCATGCTGTAGTCAGGCCACACACCCAAACCAAAAACCGTGGCTACAACAAATATTAAGATAGAAATGATAATATTATTGCCATTAAGCATTTGTTTCAAACGTATGTTCAGAAATGGGTGTTTTCTGCACATATACTTCTTTTGAGGTCCTATTTTATGATTTTTATCCATTTAATTTGCTCAAATAATATTGCTTATGACCTGACCAACACAGAAATGTTTTTTTAAGGATACCAGGCAGTACACACTGTTCTTCTTGATATCGTTGATATGAACATGGAGTTGGATCTGTAACTCATGAAATGCTTGATTATGGTTATTACTTTAATGACCAACACTGATGTAATTTGGGATGTTTGTAAATTAATTTTGAGTTTGGACATTTTGAGCACTTCCTGGATCCTATATCGAAACAAGTGTCAAATATGAAATTAGGAGATTGTCAATTGTCAACAAACAATTGTGGAAGGAAATATTAATTGCAGGCTTTGTGACATTGTAATTGTTAAATTGTTAAAACTGCAGATTCAATTCTGTTGAGATAATTGTTGCTGCCCTAAACACCTGAAGCTTTTAATCGACGACTGAACTGTTTGTTGAATTGATGATTTTTCGTTGTATTCACAGAAGCTTCTTGGCTCTTGTGGTCAGAAAATGTAACAAGTAAAGCCAAACTAGACATGGCTCCAATAACACTCAGGCCCGTCCTTAAATAGAAGCAAAACATCCTCAAATCAACCAACTCAGGCCAGTCAGCGTTTTAGAGCTTCACTAAATGAATACTTTGACTGAGAGCCTCTGCAAACATACTGCCATTGTTACATATTTGTATTGTGTAATCATAAATGAATAATAAAGTCTTGAATGTTGATTTAAGCTCCCTTCTGTGTGTAATTGCTCTCCTAAAACAGGTTCTGTATCTATTAAGTTATCAAAGCTGCAACGCTTCATTTTAAGGGGCACATTCAGGGTTCGAATTACGGGGGAGCTAAGGGGAGCTCGGCTCCCCTGAAAAGGACCTGGGCTCCCCTGAAAGCCTACTTTGAGACTTTTAGGGGGAGCTCTAAAACACTGTCCATTTTTTGTGTTGCATATAGATTTTGATTTCTGTACATTAAGGTTCCTGAAATAAATGATATAAAAAATGTGTCAATGCTGTGTGTTTATTCGCTCATTACATCACTATTTCCGAACATCTGTTTTTTTTTCTATTTCCGAACATCTGTCTCCGCTAATAAATGCAATGCTGTGTCTCCTGCTGTGACCATCCATGCGTGGCGGCGCTGCAACTGACAGCGTCTGATGCTTGCGTTTTGAAGTAAACGGTTTACTAAGTAAACAATAGGTTTACAGTAAACCTATTGTTCAATAGGTTTACTGTAAACCTATTGCTTTAAAATGCCCGAACACGCACCAAAAGCGTTAAAGTTAGTCAGGGAGGATCGGAAAATAGGGCTCCCCCAAAAGCCACTTTGTAATTCGAACCCTGGGCACATTCATAGTGAACTCATGATGAAGTCATGATGAACTAACCATGAGATCATTTTTAATTGTAAGTTTATACAAAGTTTGGTCCTTGTTGGGTTGGCTTCTTCGCAAACAAAAAATTCACCATGATCATGATGAATTAATCATTATCATTAGTGAGTTCATTGCCTGAATTAACGGTGTGAATTCATGAGTATTTCATCATGAATCATCATGACCTCACATGAATTCATAATTAATTAATTCATGAATTATGATGAAATCATGCATGAATTCATGTACCCTTATTATAAAGCGTTACCAATAAAGAAATAAATGAAATAAAATACAAATGAATGTTTATATTTACTGGTAAACTGTATACATTTCTATTTTTGTGCTATGTCTTCTTACTTTGGAAGTTTTGTAAATCTCATGTGATTTTCTTCTTGTAAAACATGAAAGCTTTTCTTTATTAATGCTGCTCTACGTAAGGTTATTGTGGACAATTGTAATTGTTGAAAGGATATAATTGTGATTCATACATGGGCACACCCACAGGGCTGTGTGTGCCTGTGTGTGGAAATTAAACTTGTCATTCACTAATTGCTTGTACATAAACAGGTACATGTGCTTCTGTTGCACATGTGCCTGGGTAACTCTGGAATTTGTCATTTGTCATTACAGTAAAGTGTTAAATTGTATGAAATCACGAGATTCTGCTTATATCACCGTTATTATTACCGTTATTATTTACCTGCAGCTGGACACATGTGTTTCAGTTATGTATATTCTCAGTGTTATGATGGGACTTTTCTTTTGAAAGGATTTGCAATTATGTTTTGTATTTCTAGAATTAATCTGAAATGCATGTAAGTAATTACTTTGAATGGGGGGAGGCATTTATACTCTTCTTGCTTCAGCCGACTCCTTTTGAGCTTTATTTTACTGCAATGATGTAACCATGCAATTTATGTTTTATAAAGTGCTCAAATAAACAAACTAAAATAAACTAAAAGGGCGCAGCAAGTCATGCTGGCTTCATTGAACTTTAGAACCTGCACACAGCATGCCCTCTGCTGGGTAAATGCTGCACTGCAACATTCAGCTGCTGTAACCATGGTAACCACCGCCCTTTTGCAAAATCTCTTTGATGGAAACACATTTAAATTTGCTTTTGCTATAATAATTATTGTTATTATTATTGTTATTATTAATAATAATAATAATAATAATAATCTGTTGGATTTATACAGCGCTATGCACATTTGTTACGCGAATTTTAGACAGATGCACATTTTCTTTGATGGAAACGCAACCACTGGCACATCTGAACATCACAACATTGTCATTACCAGGATATGACCAATAACCAGGAAACTCATAGAAACATGCAATACAAGCCCCGTGAATCCTGGCATTGTCATTTTGAAATATGCCTGTGCCATCAGGGAAGAAGAAATCGACTGATTGGGGTCAGACAGTGTAACTACAAGATACATTACCTTTGGCTGAAACTTTCTACGCATTTCAGTCATAATTCTTAATATAATTTATGGCATGGTTCTAAGGCCCATAAAGCAGAATAAACTCATGTATAAATGATGAAGTCCAATCCTCTAATTTCTCAATTATATTATATTATTATAGACATTATTGACACAATTATTGCAAACTAATGAACTTACATAACCAAAATCAAAGGGATTTTTCTTGTTCAAAAGAGTTTACAAACACATTGTTTTTGTGCTTTTTGTGCAGATGGATTCACTTCAAATGGTGGCTCTGGGTCGGCCTTTTGACCTTGGGATGTTGTATGACTGCAGGAGCGACAAACTGATCCCAGGTACAACCTCACACCAACCTCATTCTACTTTCATAAGTCCTCAGTCTTTCTTTATAACATGTCCTATGTGCAAAATCAACCAAGTAAAACAGGTTAATCCAATCTGGAACTGCTGCTTTAGTTCTGAAAAAGTTGCAGGGTTAGAGAATAGTTGTAAAGATGCACTGATGTCAGGAAGTTTGCTTTATTTTGCATTCATAATTGCAATCGCAACATCACAAAATCCTGGAGTTGGGGAGAGGACATTTATACCTGCATATTTGTATTTCCAGGTATAACTCTGTGGGATAAAGAGAAGCTGGACAGAGACATGAGAGAGAGACCCCAACCCAATTCTGAGTTTAGGATCGTGGCGTCTGAATCTATCTCTGATAAGTCCTCTTCTCTGGGAGTGGAAGCTTCACTTAAGGCCAGTTTTCTGTGTGGACTTGTTGATGTTGAAGGATCAGCTAAATATCTGAAAAATGAAAAAAAAGTCCACCAAACAGGCCAGAGTCACTCTGCAGTATAAAACTACCACCGTGTTCAAAGCTCTTACCATGGATCAGCTCGGAACAGGAAACTTAACACACAGTGAAGTCATGGACAAAGGCTTAGCGACTCATGTAGTGACAGCCATCGTCTATGGAGCACAGGCCTTCTTCGTGTTCGATCAAGAAACGTCTGAAGATGAAAGTGTTCAAGGCATTCAGGGAAACCTGTAGGTGATGATTAAAAAAATACCTGAAATTACTATTGAAGGAAGTGGGGCTCTGAAAATGGAAGATAAAGAGAGAGAAAAGGCAAACAAATGCTCCTGCACTTTTCATGGAGATTTCCTTCTGGAGAAAAGTCCAACGACGTTTAAAGAAGCTGTTAAAGTTTATCAGGACCTGCCCAGACTCCTGGGCCCCAACAAAGAGAATGTCGTCCCTGTGACTGTGTATCTGCTGCCGCTCAGCGTCCTGGATTCTAAAGCCTCCAAACTGGTCCGACAGATCAGTCTGAAGTTGGTCACTAAGGCTGAGAACATCCTGGAAGGTTTCACTGAGCTGGAGATGTGGTGTAACGATGTCCTGAAGAGTCCTGCAGGCCAGATGTTTCCAAAAATTTCCAAAATCAAAACCTTCAAACGTATGTGCTCAGAGTTTAAGCTGGGACTCCAAAGAACATTGTCCCAGAAGCTTCCATTGATCCGTGGAGGAGGAGAGGGGGAGGCGGCTCTGGCAGAGGTCCTGAAGAAGGTGGCTCAAGGTCCGTTCAACAGCGACAGACTGAAGCAGTGGATGGAAGACAAAGATGATGAGACCAATGCCGTCAAATCACTTATGAAACTAATGCAAAACACAGAAACGGTCTCTTCTAAAAACGCTCTCTCAGATAAAGTGTCTGACTCAGAGAAAGCCCTGGTGTTCGTGTTGACCTCTCTGGACAGCACTGAGCCGTTCCTCTCAGAGTTAGAACAACACTTAAAAGGATCTAAGTCTGACAGCTCTGATGCTCCAGAGCCCAGACGCTGGTACAGCTCTGAAGACATGATCTACACTACTGTGAGACGTAAAGCTAAACTTTTCAGTGATTTTGCAGAAGCCAACAAGGACAAGGACAGAAAGAGCCTTCGGTTCCTGGTTGTGGGTTTAGCAGATAAGAACCAAGAAGGTTCAGCCGTCTACCTGTATGAAGACGGGTTCAGAGTCAGTGAGAACGTTGAGCTTCCTTCAAAACCTGGAGCAGTGACTGTAGGAGAAGTTACACACAACACTGTGAGCCTGCACTTCAGTGCCCCGTCAGAGGGGGCGCACAGCGTCACTGAATACAGAGTGGAGTTCAGTGAGAAAGGAAAGGAGGAATGGAACCAGCAACTTCAGGCTGAAGCTGGAGAGGTCACTGTGACTGGTCTGAGCTCTTACACAGAGTACAGCGTCAGAGTGAGAGCCGTCACTGATCTGGGAGTGGGACCTGCTGCTGCTCCTAAAACCTCCATCAGAACCTTACCATATGCTCCTCCAGAAGATCTCAAAGGAACGGCCTCCGACACAGAGATCAGAGTCCAGTGGAGGAGGCCACAGGTGGAACAGGGCGGCAACATTCTCAGATACATCGTGGAGTACGGAGAAACTCAAGAGAAGATCCAGTGGAAGAGAGAGCAGTCCCAGTCTGAGGAGATGGTGATCTCTGGACTTCAACCTGAGACGACCTACTCCATCAGGGTCCTGTGTGACTGTGGGGAGCAAGGCACGAGCCGCGAGAGCTCCACCATCACTGTAACCACCAAGGAGAAAGCATCCCATCAAGCAGGTACAGACTTATTCACTTTTTAACAGTTTGAGTCTAGAATAAAGCCAGGTAAACATGGCACGATTCTGTCCGTCTGTGACGAACGATCACTCGTCATGGGGAAGATCTTAGGTCATAGGTCGTACCATGATGTAACACTAGCAAGGCATTTTAGACTACTTGATGAATTGATATTTTTAGCTTTAAAGGCCATGTTGAACAATTAGTTCAGGAAGCTGAGACTGAAAATCGCCTTTTACTTCAGAAATAGGTTATGCTTTACTTTTAATGTGAAAAAGAAACTAGTAGCAGCAACATTTTTAACGATTTTGGATTATGGTGACCTTATTTATATGACTGCCCCGACTCAAGTCTTGAAACTGCTTGACTCTGTCTACCATGCCTCTTTGCGGTTTATCACAAATTGTAAGCCTCGTACACACCACTGTGAACTTTACACAGGTGTGGGCTGGCCAGCACTGGAAACTCATAGACTCACTCAGTTTATGCTCATTTATAAGGGTATTCTGCGTCTGCTCCCAATATCTCTGTGAAGTTATTCAACCAAGAGCGACTGGACAGTATTCTTTACGTTCTCAAGAATCACTGCTACTGTCTGTACCAAGTGTTCACACAGAATCTGATAAGGTGGCATTCCAGTATTCTGCCCCGACAACCTGGAACAATTTACAAAAAGATATTAAAGGAACTGGTTCAAATAGGACAGTTTAAACTATTGCTCACAGGTTTGGAAATGTTATATAGTTTTATGAAATCGTTGCTTGAAAAGTTTGTATCTTTTTATTTCGGTGGATTTTGCATTTGAGTGGATCTCTGATATCTCGCTCTGTCAACAAAACATCGGCCTGTTTCCACGTTAGAATACGCTCGTCCCCCGTTTCCCTTTGTTGTTTGGGGAGGAGGCACCGCTGCTTTGGTTTGTGTTGTTGACACATCCTTTAGCGAACAAATGTCGCGCAAAAAAGGCAGTTTTATTCATTTGCCTATTGTCGGTGTGTGTGTGTGTGTGTGTTTGTGTGTGTGTGTGTGTGTGTGTACCACAACACAAGGCCACAAAGATGATGAAGGGTTCACAGTGATTGGACAGAGGTGAACTGCATCCTGTTTTATTTCCTGCCTGTACAGTAGATAAGCAAGACAATGAAAAAGGGCCTTTTATTTATTTTAGGACTGATACACAGACTTACTTATTTCTTTGTGAATACATTACCTTTTTTATCTAAACTCCTACAGATGTATTTTATTTGTTATGAATAAAAACACTGGATACACCTTTTCTGTTTACAGAAGCTATTATTCGGTACCATTTCCAGAACGTCCTGAAGTCTGGTGGATCTGAGGAGGAACTGTCTGAGGCCCTGTGCTCGGCTCTGGCCGACATGCTGCAGACGTCAGAACAGGTCCTGGAGGAGCTGGACCTAAACAAGTATAACACGTCTCCTCAGGGTAAACTGAGACTGGTCCCAGCGGTGAGGAACTGCAGGAAGGCTTGGTGAGTCCTCAGTCACAGACAGAAGCTTCAGACCTTCAGTCTGATCCATAGACATATTATTAATAGACCGTTAATACTCACTCCTCCCATTTACCACAATGACCACGTTCGAGGGTGAAATCATGGCGGATTTACAGACTCCTCCTCCCCAGCTCTGACAAAGCATGTTCCTAATAAGGGAATAAGGGCGGGATCTTCACTGTAGACTCCGCCCTTGTGTGACGTGTAGCTCGCGCAGCTCCAATGCTAACAGTCCGACCCTCATTAAGTACGAGATTTCTAAAATTTATCCTACCATAACCAGCCCGGTGCCTCTGATTGTGTCTAACCCAGCGTAATCACAGGAGGAATATCAAGCTCTAGACAGTTCCAAAAAATTAAATTAAAGTTGTTTTTAACGTGTCTAAAGTGCAATGGATTCCAATGGGGGACTAGCGGCTATATGGAGGTACTACAGCAATGGCGGCCTCCAGTGTCATCGTCGCAAAGCAGAGCAGCCAGCGGCCATTGGTCTGATCTAACACATGTGACTCTAACATCTGTTGCAGGTTTAACGAGTGTGGACTCTCTGAGCTTCACTTTGAAGTGGTGGCTTCAGCGCTGAGCTGCAGCCCCTCCCATCTCAGAGAACTGGAGCTGATTAAAAATACTCTGAGCATTACATCAGTGTCTGTGCTGTGTGACGGTCTGAAGAGCCCGAACTGTAAACTCTCCTCACTCAGGTCAGAGTCTGTAAAAGAACACAGGTGCAAACCCTTAATAGAAAAAGACATATTCACACCTCAGATAGATAAATGATTTCTTCTTTTTCTATATCCTGTGTGTTAGTGTTCAGTCATTAATTCTGCAGGTGCCAGTCTCAGAATAACAGTGTTTAATGTTCACAAACAGAAAAGGAAACAGGAAATAATGTCTCTGTATCAAAGTTTACTGTGAACTTTAATCTCCACATTTATTCTTTATTCAGATTGGAGCGCTGTGATTTGACAAAGATCAGCTGTTCCTCTCTGGCCTCAGCTCTGAAGTCCAACCCCTCACATCTCACTGAACTAGACCTGAGCGAAAACAGTCTGTCTGACTCAGGAGTGTCTCGTCTGTGTGATTTTCTGAAGAGCCCAGACTGTCGCATGCAGATTCTCAGGCGAGTTCACTGTCTCTGTGTGAGATCAGCTGAAACAGGTCAGTGACGCGTTATGATTTTCAATTGCCTAAAAAAATGTGCTACAAATGGGTTCATTAATTCTTCTGTTTTATTATTTAGCAACAGCCTCTGAGAAAAATGCTCCTGAAGAACGTTTTGAAGTTTTTTTTTCGACTGGGATTTTTAGATTTCTAATTCCTGCCTGAGGTTTAGGAGAATGGTTAGGTTTACAAAGATGAAGCTAGAAAGAAAATGTGTATTTATCCTTTTAATATTATGTGGAAGTATGTACAAAATTAAAATACTTCTGTAAAAACGAACTCTGAAAAGTACACGTTGATTAAAAAAAAAAAATCTCAGCGCTCAGAGAAGTTTAGGAGTGAGAGTGCGCAGACGCAACAACTGCACCTCTCTTACTCTCTCTCCCTTAAAGATCATTAGACAATATTGAAATATAGATGAAAATGTTCAAACTAACAATATTTTACAGAGCAGTTATTATTCTATTATTCCTCTGTGTAACTCAATCACATCATTTATTCTTTATTCAGATTGTATGGCTGTGGTTTGACAAAGATCAGCTGTTCCTCTCTGGCCTCAGCTCGGACTGTCGACTGAACACACTGCTGTGAGTACTGACTGTATGTGTTTATTCAGACTGGGGCAGTGCACACAGACGGTTCTCAGTCCTTTTCTCTCTTAATTTAAAAACTGAGCTTGTGTGATCCTTGGGTCATTTTGACCCGAAAGCCACTGAAGATTTTTTGTAAAAAGAAGCAGAAAAAAATATGAATGTGTGGTAATTTTCAGGCTTTTTTTGAAGTGTACATTTTTTGACATTAGGGTCTTGAAAGGTGCAAAATTGAAGGATCACACGAAGGTTAAAGGGTCAGTCTAAATTATTGTAAAGGTTCGAGCCTAATGTTTGTTTTACAGTTTTCAGGACTTTTTCATTCAACAGTTTTTCGCCATCAGATCCAAAATGGCGGATGCTGGCACATACTGGATGCTGCTCCGTCTCTGATCTGATAAGTTGTATGCTTTATCTACGCTACACTGGCTCTGTTTCGCTTTAAATCCACCACAACTAAATCAGTCAAGAACAAGGTATTAGTTATCGTCTGGATCAATTTCTCCAAAGACCTGGCTCACCTGCACAGAGGCGCCCCCTGTCCCGTGCCCCCTGTCCTGCGCCAGCTCCTGTCTGGTGGCTGTCATACACGGCTCTTGCTCCTGTCCGACGGTGCCTGTCCTGCCTAGAGCATCTGTCGTGGTGTCACTGCGTCTACAATCTGGCCACAGCTCAACGGATTGTTCCTCCAGGATCCATCAATCCTGGTGCGCTCCGTCCAACGTTGTACCTGTGCCCCGCTAGCTCGGCACTAGCCCTCCAGTGCTACTCCTCAATGCAGCACGTCCTCCGACAGGACCCCCAGCCCACCACCGGACTCCTTGTGCGGCCATGATCTACACCTTGTTGACAATTGTGAGCTCCCTCGCTCTGTCTGGATTTATTCATCGGTCTCCTCCCTGTACGACCTCGATCCGGGCGCTTCGCAGGCCCGTGGCTAACGCGCCAGCATTAGCCTCACAGAGCATGCCGCTGCAGTACTCCGCTTCGACCCTCCGCGGACTGAACAACCGCCGCCCGCTCTGCACTGCCACTCTCCAGCAACTCGGACTACTTCATAGTTCCCATCCACCACATCGCGGCTCTGGTCGCTCATTCTCCTACGACATCTCATCCGCTAACGCCATCCCGTCTGTCTGGTCTCACCGCTCACCTACTTCCGCACTACGTCATCACAACAAACCGGACCAATCTCCGTCCTCTCCCTCGCTGCTCGCATCATACCACAAACTCACGTCACCTGAAACTCTCTCTCCTCAACACCCGCTCACTCAATAACAAGGGCCTCATCCTAAACGAGTACATCACTGACTAGATTTTCTCTGTCTGACTGAAACTTGGCACAAACCCTTGGACTATTTCTCCTTAAATCACACTACCCCTCCCGGATTCACTTACATTGAAAAACCCCGCTCTGAGGGGCGGGGTGGTAGTACAGCAGTCATTCACAAGAAGGACATTAAAATAACCCCCATTTCTCTCCCCAACATTCACTCATTTGAATACATTGCTTTCAAACTGTCTGGTCCTTCTCCCCCTGTCGCTGCTGTAATTTACCTCCTAAGCCAAACCCTTCTTTCCTCACAGATTTTACAGATTTTCTGACTCAGATAAGTGCCATTTCATCATCCATCCTTCTGCTTGGTGACTTTAATTCTCAAATTGACAATAGTAACTCCAAACCTGCGACTGAATTCCTGGACCTTCTGAACTGTTTCAACTTCACTCAACAAGTCAACTTTCCAACTCACACCCGAGGCCATATCCTAGATCTGGTTTGCTCCACTGGCTTCACAATCAACAACCTCTCCAGCCATAACTTACACATATCGGATCACCTGGCCATCGTATTTGACATGAACATCTCCTTTCCTGACCCCAAAACAAAACATGAAATAGCTTTCCGGAACCTCAAATCCATCGACCCTTCTGCTCTCTCCGCTCTACTCACGACTAAACTGGTAACCTCCCTTCCCCCACTGTCTGACAACCCATCTGAACTGGTCACCCATTAAAATGACACTCTTTCCTCCTGTCTTGATGAACTGTCTCCTTTACCCACACTGCCCCTGGTACACCCCTGAGCTCCATAAAATGAAATCCCATAAACGTCAGCTTGAGAGACTGTACAAGAAGTCTGGTTTAACTGTCCATCTCCAAACCTACACAGACTACATACAGCAATACAAAGATGCCCTAAATTCTGCCCATTCCAATTACTACTCCAACCTCATCCACTCTGGCTCCAATAACCCCAAATCTCTTTTCTCAACAATCAACTCACTTCTAAAGCCACACGACAACATCTCCTCATCCTTTACCACTGCCAAATGCAATAGTTTTCAATCTTTCCTCCAGTCCAAAATTGACACCATTTACAGTTCCCTCGATCTCTCCTCTGCTCACACAGCTCCCCCTGATTCACCTCCCAGCTCCGATCAGCAGCTCTCTTACTTTACGCCCATCTCCTCTGTTCAACTGACTAAACTTCTATCAGGAATGAAAGTTCCCACTTTCTCCCTGGATCCCATCCCCTCTCCTCTCATCAAAACCTGCCTCCCCACAATTTCTCCTCTGATCACAAAAATCATAAATGCCTCACTTACCTCAGGATCTGTTCCACAGTCTCTCACGCTGGCTGCCATCACCCCAATACTTAAAAAACCCAGTCTCGATCCTGATAACCTTGCAAATTTCCGGCCCATATCCAATCTTCCCTTTCTGTCCAAAATTCTAGAGCATGTCATTGCTGCTCAACTTCAAACCCATCTAAACTCCAATAGTCTGTTCGAACCATTCCAGTCCGGTTTCCGCCCAAAACTAAAGGAACCGAAACAGCCCTGCTAAAAGTCATAAATGATCTCCTGCTGTCCTCCGACTCTGGCCACCTCAGCATCCTCATCCTCCTGGACCTCACCGCAGCATTCAACACCATCAGCCTCTCCATCCTCCTGTCTCACCTCAAGTCCAACCTCAACATCTCCGGCTCTGCTCTGTCCTGGTTTCAGTCCTACCTCACAAACCGGCAACAGTTCATCCACATCAACCGCTGCTCCTCCTCCATCGCCCTCCTATCTCAGGGTGTTCCCCAAGGTTCGGTGCTCGGTCCTCTCCTCTTCATCCTCTACATCCTCCCTCTTGGCAACATCATCCGACGTCATGGCCTTCGCTTTCACTGCTACGCCGACGACATACAGGTTTACATCTCCACTACATCCATAAACTCCAATATCCACCATCGCCCACTGCCTGAGTGACATCAAAACCTGGATGAAACACAATTTTCTCAAACTAAACAGTGACAAAACTGACATCATCATCATCGGCCCAAAAAACATCACCAAACCTGCTCAAAACCTCAATTTTGACATTCTTCCATCTCAGAAACATATCACGACTCCGCCCATCCCTCACTTTCTCCGCCGCTGAAACTCTGATTCATGCCTTCATCACATCCAGAATCGACTCCTGCAACAGCATCACCATCCAAAATCCTCAACAAACTCATGTACATCCAGAACTCCGCTGGCCACCTTCTCACGCACACTCGCTCCCTCAAACACATCACCCCTGTCCTTCAGAACCTCCACTGGCTCCCCGTCCCTCAAACACATCCAGTCCAAGGTCCTTCTCATCACTTTCGAAGCCCTCCATGATTTGGCCCCTCCAGACCTCACTGACCTCCTCCACCATTACACTCCATCTCGATCCCTCCTCCAACGCCAACCTCCTGTCCCTCCCCTGTAAGACCAAGCGTCGAACCTGGGGAGACCGAGCCTTCTCCATCGCCGCCCCCACACTCTGGAACTCACTGCCCCAACCGCTCCGTGCCTGTTCCGACCTCCCCACCTTCAAGAAAGAACTCAAAACCCACCTCTTCAAAAGGATTTTAATGTCCAGTAATGTCCCTCTAGTTTTAATGTGCTGTTTTTATGTTTTTATTACTGTTTTTCTGTAAAGCGTCTTTCAGTGTCTTGAAAAGCGCTATACAAATAACATTTATTATTATTATTATTATTATTATAAAACAGCGCTCACTCTAGTTTAGTTTAGTTTAGTTTATGTTGAGCAATTTTACATTCATTCAAAATTCATACAGTTGTGGATGCTCAAAATGGAGCAGGCTGAAGCAATAAAGCTTAGAAGTGCCTACCCCATATTCTCTCTCTCTGTCGCTCCCAGATTCTTCCTGTGATACTCGTTACATTTCTACAGTGTCTTTGTGACTAAATGGTTGAGTTATGAGCGCGCTGATTTAGGTCGATGTACTCGAGTATTAAGAGTAAGTTCATCCATATTGTTTCTTTGTGTTGAAATATCACCGCGGCTTCTAACTGGACTCTGCTAAAGTCTCAGAGTTACTCGAGTATCTGCTCAGATCACGTATTTCTGCAGTTCCAGGACGAGGGCGTATTCAAAACATAAAATCACTCCTGAGACTTTTAATTGAATCTTTTCTGTTCTCTGCTCCTCAACAGGTGGAGGTTCTGGTAATGAAGTCTCCAGAAGATGAGCAGCTGGTGGCAGAACCTCAGACTGACTCCAGACTGAAAGACTAAAGTCTGATCCAGATAAACCTGAAGAGAGAGAGAGCTGCAGTGGGCGGAGCTTCAGACGGGAATAACCTCCAGGCCCAGAGCTTCATAAAAACACACGCTTTACTTTTTACTTCAGATTTATATAAACATTGATTAACTCTGACCCGTTTGTGTCACAGATCTGAGGGAAACACTGTCAGATATTGATTTTACCATTAACAATGATGTTTTATTCACAATTACAAAAACTGTTTTCATTCACAATTATCCAAGTTTTATTGTACTCTCTAAACTCCGCCTCCTCTTCAGAATCACTGGTCTGTCCTCGGCCAATCAGACGCACCTTCTGTGTAATTGGTCTTAACGAGACTTCTGACAAACACCTTCATAAAGGATGGAGTTATTTACGCAGGAGGCTGACTGTTTCCACTCCTGCACATCTGTTTTCTGTGTCTAAAGGCGTTTTCTCGGGGACAGTTCCTCTTCAGTCTCCTCTGCTCGTGTTCACACAGGAGCAGTGGGCGGGGCTCAGTGATGTCAGCGCTGTGCGGCCTCTGTACGCCCCTTTCGCCAGGACGACACGCTTTTATCATGACTCAATATGTATCACGATACAGAATGCCCGATACGATACATCTGTGATACAATGTATGCTAATGCACCGAGTATCAATTTGTGATTTATCATTATAACAATATAACAATATATTATAACAATAGTTTACCCCAAATCAATGTAATAAGAAAGAACAAGCTGAGTTTCCAAAATGTATAAGAAGAAGCATTATGGTTCTTTTGTTTAAAGGAGCTGTATCCTGCTTTTTTAGCCATTCCAAAGTAAAGTATAGGCATTTATATGATATATCACTATGGAGTACTCATTTTTGAGAGAAATATAAGTATTTTTGGGGGGTATTTTCCCTACCCGGAAGACAAGACGCTTCGATTCAGTTAACTCCGCCCCTCTCTCCGCTCATTCCACATTTGCAGTATTATAAATATAAATATTGCTGCAAAAAGTGAAGTTACTTCACATAATGCAGTTATAAGGAGTTGACATGTGCAACACAGTTTCATAAATGGCTAACACACACGCTAACACACACGCTAACACACACGCTAACACACACGCTAACACGCGTTTTGATTGACTCACCGCTCAGTCTGGCCTCCCCATGAGATCGCGTTGGTTATAAAAGTGAATCCACTTTGATTCTGGCCGAGGTTCACCAAGCATCCATCAGGTTGGTTGATAAAGTCGCTGAATCCCAGAAAGAAATTCCAACTTCTGGCGAGTGCACTCTTCTTTAGGAAGGTTGAATAGTCCTGTTCCTCTCGGAGCCAAACGCGAACCCGTGACATTATTGTTTGGTAAGAAAAAAGAACAGGCGTGTCCAGAGTAGATTAGAAAGAGCTCAGTCTTCAAAAACAAGACTTCTGCTGGGACCCATGGATCCTCCGGGGGTGCGTTTGTTTACTCTCCTGGGACAGCACAGACGCGTCAGAGAGTTCCTTTTTTTATTTTTTATTTTTATTTCTCTCTTACAACAAAAATAATGAAAAAGCTGTTTTATAAATTAAAATCAGGCCGTAAGGCATTACATTACAGACATAGAGCACTTCCGTTCCTTTGTGACGACACAACTGAACAGCTCAGTGGTTTACCAGGAGAGGGCGGAGCAGCTGCTCAGAGAGCAGGATTCAGGAGGATTACTGAGAACTGTGTGAATGAAGCCAAAAACCGCTCTGGGGGTGTTTTTGAGAAGGAAATAGCAAAACAACATGGCTAAAAACTCAAAAAGTCAATCTTGCATGATATAGGACCTTTAAACCAAAAAGCATCAAATCTAGTCTAAAGGCTGGTGTGCACTGTGCGTATTTTGTCTTATAAGATTTTTGGATGTCACATTAGAGACATGGGGATTGTACAATCGAGAGCCTCATCTGTGCGATGATTCAAAGACACAATCGTAGCTAAACCAAAGTTTCAGGAGTAAACGGTGTGTGTTTAGCCGAGGCAAGAGCCGAATACTAACGGGCTTTATTTCTGTGGAAAAGTGCAGGGAAAGTCCTGTAAAATGTGGAGTCTGACCCGCTCATCCCTGTTCTCTGTTGCTTTGACTCTGGCGGTGTTGATGCCTGACAGAGATCCTGCTGCAGCGAGAGGAGGCTCACTCTGAGACTGTTCCAGAATATCAGACTCATCTTCGGTCGTACGACGGTTCTATTTGAAATCTTTACAACCTAAGATTTTCCCCACGACGAGTGATCGTTTGTCGCAGACGGACAAAATCGCGCAGTGTGCACCCGGCCTAACAAAACTTTCTTTAAGTCAAACACATTTGTATAAGTGTTTTGTTAAACAGAGGATCGAAGTTTTGCGATACACTGAAAGACAATACTTTGTCCTGGTACGCACTAACCTGCTGCACTGTTAGTAAATAAACTCTGTAGCTCGAATCTGAAGCTCCAGACGCTTCTCACTGTAAGAGAATCTCTACAAAACGATGATCGAAAGGTCGGGAAGAATAGGCAGCAGTCGGATGTCTTATGCAGGAGAAGTTTTATTGCCATCTTGGGGCGACGGTGGTGCAGAGAGTAGAGCGGGTCGTCTTGTGACCAAAGGGTCGGCGGTTCGAATCCCGCAGGTGCCCACTGTCGTTGTGTCCTTGGGCAAGACACTTCACCCACCTTGCCTCCAGTGTCTGCGTACACTGGTGTATGAATGAGCGTGTGAATGGGTGACTGGTTCCTTGATGTAAAGCGCTTTGAGTGCCTAAAGCAGGTAGAAAGGCGCTATATAAAATGTGACCATTTACCATTTATCTTTGCGGGACCCGAGGCATGAGCTCAAAGCACAGTACAGTAGCACAGTCCTAACATTCAAATCTGTCCATCCTTCCACATCAAGAGAGTTAAGTAAACCTGGTGCCACGTAGGCACTAAGCATCTACCACTGGCAGTGTGCCACGTGAATTCTAGGCCACAAGTCATAGAAGGCCAAATTGTACTGTTTTGGTAGTACGATATGATAAGGCCATGTGTGAGGGCCGAATTAACTCTATAATTCCCCATCACTCACACTGTGGGAAATTCATCACTGAGGAGAAATACTGCGTAAAACGAACAGCTTTGGCAGTTTCAGAAAAACAAGGATTCACAAAGTTATGTGCTTCATTTCATGATGAAAACAGAAGACAGACGCCGCCGCTTTGATCTTTAACTTCGCTGAAATTGTGCGTTTTCAATGAATATTTAAGGATAACTGTCAAATGCATCGATTCACATGAACTTAACTTACATACGTGTGTCTCGCTGCGTAAAACGTCACTAAAGAGTTCCTGGTCTGATGAGAAAGTTCCTCCTAAAGCCCAGTCCAGATCTCCCCTGATCAAAAGGGGCTGGGACTAAAAGAGCACTAAGGACTGCAAAGGTTCCTGCGGTGGGAAAAGGTGAGGTGTCGGTCGAAGCGCTGGTGGTGGAGTCATTCGCCGGATGAAGGTCTCAGGACCGAAACAATGATTTTATAAAAATGAAACTATTTTCTGCAAGGTTGGCAGTGTGTGGGAATTATAATTTTTTATTCATGAAGCGCTGGTGTTAAAATGGTAAATGCTTCTGACACTAGAATCAGAATAAGTTTTATTGTCTTTGTTAGTGAACATGTGCTATAAACATGTTTGCATGGGCTTAAGTTTATATCATCTTTAATATATCAATGATTGATGTGCTGAGGAAAATACTGTCACTGTGCATTTATTTGTTCTGTTCATGTTGATTTTGCAGATTGAGGAAATATATGTTTTGTATAATGTTGAGCGCATTAGAATCTGTGTATTTTGATTTAAAGCGACTGGCTGTGAATCAGAATGTAACTGGGCCTTTTGCTCAGAGAAAGAGTCTAATGATGTTGTATTTGAGGCTGAAATGAGGTGATAAAGGTGAAACAGAGGTGAGGGGGGTCACGTTGTTTATGGAGCACTTGCTCATCCTTTCCCTGCCCTGATCTTCACTAACTGTGGGACTGATTGTGACTGGTTTGGGTCGTATGTGTAACCGGGCTGGGCTCATATTAGGAAATATGGAAGTGACTTCTCTTTGACCTATGGGGGTTTCCACGCTTCTTGAAAATCCCTGGGGTAGTCGGGCTGTTAGAAACAAAGAATGTAGAAAAGCCTGAGCGCTTTTAACGGGAGAGAAAGTTGTGGTGATTTAGCCTCGGTCATTTCTTTGTAAATACTGTCCTGTCCAAAAAGACCAAAAACATCAATAAAACTCTGGGTTGAAATAAACTGAGCAAAAAGCAAAGAAAGACTCCTGTGGCCTTCATTCTCCTGCCTCCAGATGGGTAAGGGAACAGTTTAGTTCTCCTCAGAGGTTTTCCAGCCTTTCTCTAGTTCACTCATGTTATTGTTCTATATTCAGTCCCAGATATTTGTTCAGTCCGACAGCTCAGCGACTAAGTTAGATATCACCACAAAGGCTCAGCTGTGATCCAGCAGTGAAAATGTGACAAAAGAGCAATAAAAATGTGGTGAATCTACATGAACTTGTGGCATTAGAAAAAGGTGTTTAATTATGTTCCATCTTAATGAGCTCATATTAATACTGAGTTTATGTTAATAATGAGCTCATGTTACTTTAAATCAGTGGTTTCCAAATGTTCTGGAGCTGTGTACCCCCTGAAGGGTGATGAGTCGTGTACTACTTTAATGCGATTGAAAACACTGGGAATATCACATGTACTATTGTGTTTATTTCCTTCATTATTACACTGAACTCAAGCAGGTTTTCCACATTCAATATTTTTTGAGAATAAGAATTAAGAATATGTAAATACAAAAAAATGTACTGAAAATGCCCGTTTTTGATCATTTTGGAAACGAGATTGTTTGTGTGAATGGGTAAAGCTGAGTGTTTTGCTTTGTCCCAGTGGAACATCAGACTCTGGTTTGGACTCTGCAGATACAAATGCGCTGGATTAAGCTTTTGTTAAAGCGAAGATAATGTACGCAGGACATTATCATCTTTGCACGTGCCACCGCACATCAGCTCATAAATGTAAGTGTAAGTGTCAGATATAAAGCCACAGGTTTAGTGGCAGAGGAGGCAATGGCCACAGACGCTTCTCCTTCTCCTCTCGCTCCTCGGATACGAATGAGAGGAAAACTCCTGTTGCATATCGAATCACCATCAGTCTGACGGCGCACGGGCTCCTCTATCTTTATGACAGATATTACAGAAATTGCTACTTGATCAGACCTGTGGTCTCCGCCAGGGCTGCCCTATGTCACCGGTTCTGTTCATTACCTTTATGGACAAAATTTCTAGGCGCAGCCAGGGGCCGGAGGGTGTCCGGTTTGGGAACCTCAGGATCTCATCTCTGCTGTTTGCAGATGATGTTGTTCTGTTGGCTTCATCAAATCAGGACCTTCAGCTGCACTGGGACGGTTTGCAGCCGAGTGTGAAGCGGCCGGGATGAGGATCAGCACCTCCAAATCTGAGGCCATGGTTCTCCACCGGAAAAAGGTGGCTTCCCCGCTTCAGGTCGGTGGGGAGTCCTTACCTCAAGTGGAGGAGTTCAAGTATCTCGGGGTCTTGTTCACGAGTGAGGGACGGATGGAGCGTGAGATCGATAGACGGATCGGTGCAGCGTCAGCAGTGATGCGGTCGCTGTATCGGACTGTTGTGGTGAAGAGGGAGCTGAGTCAGGGGGCAAAGCTCTCGATTTACCGATCGATCTACGTTCCCACCCTCACCTATGGTCATGAGATCTGGGTAATGACCGAAAGGACAAGATCGCGAATACAAGCGGCCGAAATGAGTTTCCTTCGCAGGGTGGCTGGGCGCACCCTCCGAGATCGGGTGAGGAGCTCAGTTACCCGGGAGGAGCTCGGGGTAGAGTCGCTGCTCCTTCACGTCGAAAGGAGCCAGCTGAGGTGGCTAGGGCATCTGTTCCGGATGCCTCCTGGTCGCCTCCCTCGGGAGGTGTTCCAGGCATGTCCTATTGGGAGGAGGCCTCGTGGAAGGCCCAGGACACGCTGGTGGGACTATGTCTCCGAGCTGGCCTGGTGTCGCCTCGGGGTCCCCCAGAACAGCTGGAGGAGGTGTGCGTGGATCGGGAAGTCTGGGCATCTCTGCTGAGACTGCTGCCTCCGCGACCCGGCCCCGGATAAAGCGGAAGAAAATGGATGGATGGATGGATGGCTGCTTGATCAAACTTTGGCCCTGTTGAAGGCGCTGCTGTTGTAGCGAGGGCTGACGCAGCCTCAGCCGCGCTCTCGGCCTCCGCGGAGTTTTACGCACGCGGACAAAGCAGCCCCTGAGGTTCGGTTTAAATTAGAAACAGCATATGCAGCATTTTAGTTTAATATTAGTTTTCAGAAGTGCCTTAATAACCCTAACCCTGCACAGACAAGAGGCCATTTTTTAGATTTTCCGAATAGGACCATGACTTCACATGTGATCATTACACATGTGTAGAAAAATCAAAAAATGAAATCATCCAAATCTGAATTTGTTTGATTTGGGACAGAATGGGCTGGTCAAAGTGGGAAACACCTCCAAAGGTGGTAGAGAATGACCGAGCCAAGATCCTGTGGGACTTCCAGATACAGACGGACAGAATGGTAATGAACCAACCGGACATTGTAGTGGTGGACAAAGAGCAGAGGAAAGCCGTGGTGGTCGACATAGCAATACCAAGCGACTTCAACATCAGGAAAAAGGAACACGAGAAACTAGAGAAATACCAGGGGCTCAGAGAAGAGCTAGAGAAGGCCTGGAGAGTGAAGGCATCAGTGGTGCCCGTGGTCGTTGGGGCACTTGGGGCAGTGACCCCCAAACTGGAGGAGTGGCTCCAGCAGATCCCAGGAAATACATCAGACATCTCGGTCCAGAAAACATTTTTCAATAAAATAAATAATAAAAATCTGTTTCATTATTATTATTATTATTATCAGGGAAACGAGGCCTCGGGAAAAAAGATCTATTTGCATTATTAAAGTTATTAACGTTAAAGCTCGCACCGTGACACGGGTGTAAAAGAGTTATTTTCAACAGATTTCACTCAGCAATAAAACATTAGCCTGTGAAGTTTCTTTAAAACATATCTGGTCTGAAAACATGAACTTAAATCAACATGTCAGCGGTTAAGAGTTAATTCTATGATCCCTTCTTACCGTGTGAAACAGAAAAATAACTGCAGCGTAAAGCAGCGGCTTTAGGCGATCATAAAGTCAGACTGCCCTCTGCTGGTGAACAAATAAACCACACCCTTAACATAAAACATTTTCACTTAATCAAAGTTTAGTATTTTACAACAACCCGTGGCAGACCAAAGTGCAGAAAACATAACAAAACATCAAAACGTGTTTTCTCCTGTTTGGCATTAAACAAA
Source organism: Neogobius melanostomus (assembly GCA_007210695.1). Lineage (NCBI taxonomy): Eukaryota > Metazoa > Chordata > Actinopteri > Gobiiformes > Gobiidae > Neogobius > Neogobius melanostomus. The sequence continues at coordinate 67,645 of VHKM01000654.1, forward strand.
TCTGAAGAAAGCTTCTAAATAGTGACGAAATGAGACGTAAACGAGGATTAAAAATAAAGCAACAAAAAAGCCACAAAAAGTGACGAAAAAGCATTGAAAAATAAAATAAAGACGCTACGACGCAGCAAAATTGCAAGAAAAAAGATCAGCTTTGTAGGTCTTAGCTTTCAAATGAGGTGTCCATTAATGCCATTCGAGAAGTTTTTAGATTTAATGTTATTTTTTTATTTTGGGGTGGGGCTTATAAGCCTTTGGCTTCGGTCACTGCCTTTGAGCAGGTCAACTGCTCAAACAAATAAATAAACTAAACTAAACTAGATTTGGGTAAAGTCGAAATGGAGAAACTGCGCTCGGTTACGGTGGGGTTAAGGGGTTAACAGAAGCTAAATGAAAAGAGTTTTATTGTGAAAGTCTGGGCGGAGGTGGCTGGTGCGTGTGTTTGCGCAGGGAGTGTTTCTGTTTGGATAGTTTGGATAGTTTTGGTGAGTTTTAGGCCTCGGTGAGTCTCCGGGACTGGATTGATGGCGCTGCGGCTCCAGACCGAGCCCCGGGCCGGACCGTGAGGACATGCCGTGAGGACTCAGGCCAGGTATCGCTCCGGTATCGATCCGGAGTTTAGGAGCGCACGGTATGAACATGATGTCACTGCAGCGCAGAGTGAGGGAAAGTGTGAGAATCTTTAGCTTCATGAGGATCTGCAGCTGCAAATGTTTACGTTACTTTGAAGCGGGTTTACTCGAGTACAGCAGACCGGGGCTCACGTTTTATGGAGAGACAGAACGTCCCATAAGAGCCAGACACTAAATGAATCCTTCGGCTCTAAATAAGTGACTTTCTTTGTTATTTCCTATTGGATTAAATTGTTATTAACAGACAAAGACTGACAGAGTGACAGAGTGACATAACCTAATGGGTTTTAAATACTCCCCAAAGAAAGCCTCATGTGTCTCTCACTGAGGTCTCTGTGATTATTATGTAATGATAATGATAATAATAATAATAACAGCTTAGTTACACTTGTATTGCGCTTTACAAGCCTGTGTTACCAAGTGTCTCAAAGCGCCGCACTGTCGTCATTATTCATTCATTCAGTCACTATGTTTACATGTGAAGTCTAATCCGACTAGGGTAAAGATTCGACTCCTGTTTGTTTCCAAATCTGTCTAACCAGTCCTGTCCCAGTCACATGACACTGATGTGAATGTCCTTCAGCAGCAGCAGGGGCACAACTCCCCGCCTGCAGGGGGCGATGGACTCTTATAATATAAATTGCCTTTGCTGTTTCCCAGTTTAACCTCTTACCCCCCGCCTTAACCGAGTGCGTTTTCTCCAGTTCGGCTTTACCCAAATCTAAAAGCTTCTCGACAGGAGTTCACAGCCTGTAGACCAGTGTAACGTCTCATTTGAAAGCTAAGACTTACAAACTGAGCTCAGATTTTCCTCTGGTCGTCACTTTTTGTCGTATTTTTGGTGGATTTTTATCACTTGATGTGATTTTGTCGCTTTTTGCCGCCTGTTTCGTTGCAGTTATGTTGCTCTTTTGACGTGTGTTTTTCTAGGAGCTTTTAGATTTGAATGGGCTATAGGCACAGTAACCCCACGTGATTTCCCCCTGGACAGTAAACCTTCCTGTCCGCCATCTCTTCCCATTAAAAATAAGCAGGTCCCACAGAAATGAAGCGATAGCTCAACATTTGGTAAAGGGCAGCGAGTTAAAGTTTGGATTTGACTGGAGCAGGTTAAAGAGACGTAACGACTTCACTGGAGGAAACGTGTTTATAACAGTGGATGTTTTTGTCTTGAGGCTAACGCGGCTAACAAAATAAAGATTAAAACTAGCGCAAAGTTTTGAATGAGACTGCGCAAAAAAGAATCGTCCTGCTAATAATATTTACTTGTTTACATGTTTTATTACCCTTTTGTAACACTAGCCTTTAGCTCGCAAGATTAAAGCTCCGCCCTTACGAGCGCTGGCGTTTCCTTAGGTGCAGGATTCACAGCGAACATGATGTTTGTAATACGTTACTGTGACTGTCCATTAGGCCTGGGCGATATGCACCAAAAGTCATATCCCGATATATTTTGGTTGAATATCGATATACGATATATATCCCGATATTTTTTTCTGCAGAGTGAGAGCTGTGACATGAAATGTTAAGTCAAAGTCAAAGCCAAATACGATTAGTTTAATTGAAAACTCACTATAAATGTAAACATAAACACTAACAAAGCTCCGTAAGGTGCACATTTAAATAAAAAGAAACATCTTAATAAAAATAGCCTAGAAAATAAAATAGGGCAGCATTTATGTACTGTATAAAGAGCATTGACGTGTGGTCAGGGAGGCAGGTGAGGCCAGTCATCATGGAAAAAAACAAAAATAAAAAATACAATAAACTTTATAATAAACAAGTCCCTTCTCTTAAGATGAGGGATTTCCTACGATTTTAATCAATCTCGTGGTTAAAAATGCCCAAATGTTTCATCAGTATCGATATCGTATAAAGAGGGCGGAGCCTCCAGCGTCCTGCACATACTTGAGCTCGGCTCATTGGCTCAGCGCTCTGTCCCATTCGGGGCTTTTTCGCCCCTAAAAGTAAAATACATTTGTAAATGGGGTTTTGTTGGTTTTCTATCACCTGGATAAAGAATCAGGCATAAGAACGACTTGTTTAATCTGTTCATTTGACTTTAAACCGTGTTTTGATGGTCCCGAAGTGAGGCTCGCCTCCGATGCAGTACGCCTGATGACCTGAGGGGGGCGCTGAGTCAGTGCTACACATTTCTACAAAACATGTGACTACACGTGAAAAAACCAGTCTGCACGGTTTAGGAGAGGCCATTTAAACGTAAAGGAGTAAGTAAAAGGAAAAACTAATTAGACTGACATTTTATGGATGAAATGATGTAGACGAGTCTTTATAGTGAAAATGTTGACGCTATCACGCACCGCCCGCGTGGAGCATCAGGTTTGTCAATAACTCATAATTTGGACGGGCAGAGTACGAGTCCCGGTCACGTTCATAATGTTGTTTTTTAATTTTATGTTTAAATGTGTTGCTATTGAATGCTATTTAAAAGTAAGAGAATACTAGAGACAGCAAGTTGCATTTTTTCCTGCATTTTTCCCCCTGCAGTTTTGTTTACTTTATATTGGAGTCAATAGCATGTGCCTCACCAGCAACAAACCTCACCGCACGTCACTGATAAAGAGATAACAAAATAAAGTGCTCAGTTTAGGAATAAGATCCTCTTGAGATTACCTGTTTCTTTTTGTTAACTTAGCTTATCTGAATTTGAAATATCCCGATATACACGATATGGTCTAATTCCAGATCTCATTTAAAAATATATCGATATATCTTAAATATCGACATATCGCTCAGCCCTACTGTCCATCAGTAACTCGTTGTCCTTAACCAAATCCTGAGCCGTCTCTTTATTTGTGTGGGACCTGCTAGTTGTGAATGTAAACGATCGGCGACAGGAAGTACAGCGTCTGGCTTACTGTCCAGGAAGACGTCACGTGGGGAAACTGTTGCATAACGGGAGGAAATGTGCTGGGTGAATGCGGGAGGTGAGAGGTTACGTTTTCCTGACACACGGTCTACGGAAGTGTGACATACGCACTTACACGTCAGTGATTACGTCGAACAGAGTTTATCTCCTGTCATCGCCATTTAGAAGATACATCCATGTTTTCTGCGCCATGTTTTGACTGTCCCACCAGTGTGTCCTGAGACCAGAGTCTGTATAATGGCATTCTGAGAGGTGGCAAACATGGAAAAAGAGATTATATTAAAATGTAGTAACTAAACGGCTAAATGCAGAGTGTCGGCTTCAGAACAATCAGCTAAAAGCCATAAAAGACGTATTATCGCTGCTCTCTGCCGTGTTGAAATGTTTTCTCAAAATGATTCCCAGTTTCCCAGTGGACGAGACGAGGAGACGTTCATGAGCAAGTTTCCACTCGACAAGTGGTATTTACCATGATAATCTGAGCACATGAAGGCAGCACAGCAGATACCTCACTCTCTCTGAAAAACAACACATCAGGACTGACAACTACAGCATATTCTATAGTTATTTTATATATTGAGTTTATTGGAGCTGTTTACATTCTTATTGTCCTCAGAGAGTGCACATCATCACACTAAAGGAGTCTGCTGAAGCACGGACGTTTCTGAATGAAAGTATTTATGTTTTATCCATTATCCTTTATCTCATTGTCTTGTTCTTCTTTGATGCACATTTTTCCTGCTCTCCTTGAGTGTCCTTGAAGCAACAAATGAGTCAATAAGTCTTTTCTCTTTCTAAAGTCTTGACCTTTCCAAAGAAAACACCTTGAAAATATAGAAAAATGAAACACATGTATTTTTATCAGATGAAGTAAAGATTGTCCTTTCTTCAGCAGTGAGATGCAGATCCATCATGACTCTGTGAGGACCTGAAACTCCCTAACGACGGTGTGTTGCCAGGAGGATGCAGCAGCAGCAGCAGCAGCAGCCGGCGGCGGCGGCGGTGGTTCTGAGCGCACTCAGTCTGCTCCTCTGTGCCGACGCCTCCAAAACCAGGAACTGGACCCGGTCTGAGGTGGAGCCGGAGCCGAGGAGACCTCACCTGATCTTCATCCTCGTGGACGACCAGGTCAGACTGCGACCATAAAAAAGTCTCAGTAACTTCCAGTTCTGGAGATATCGACCATTTATCGGCTGTTGAAAAAAGTCTGATATTGTAAAATAACTAAATAGCGATATATTAGTCAGAATAACAACACTTGAATAAAACAAACATACAGGAACACTTTCAGTTTACTTTTCAGTTTAATCCATCAGAATCAGAAGAGCTTTTATTACCATTGTCAGATAAATGTCTTTGGTGCAACATGAAACATAAGTGTTTTTATGATGTGAGTGAAGTAATGCTTCCATGTATTATTCTGTATACATTTTATGAACTTTTGTAAGTATAACATCAACCTGTCCAGGGACTGCAGGTGGAAATGAGCCTTTGTGCTGTATATCTCTTCACAGGATATCTCTTCTTTTTTAGACTAATGTCTTTTGTGTTTTGTCCCCGATCAAATCAAATGAATTCAAATTCAAATAAAACTTAAAACTTGGTTGAGATAAATAATAAACAATAAAACGTTTTAAAAAGACAATGATCTGTAGATTCATCCATTACCAAAGTCATAGTTAGTTGCAGCTCTTGTGTCAGAATCACAGAGTCTCCTCCAGCCTCCAGACCCTGGTCATTAAAGTGTCTGTGTCCCAGGCTACAATGACATCGGTTACCACAACCCCGGGTCCACACGCCCACCTTAGACCGTCTGTCCTCTGAGGGAGTGAGGCTGGAGAGCTACTACGTCCAGCCCATCTGCACGCCGAGCCGCAGCCAGCTGCTCACCGGGAGGTATGTGTTTATAACACCGGGAGGTACGTGAATTAATTAAGTTTCCTCCGTAACATCTAAGGAGGAAAACACAGACCAAACTATTCTTTACGATTTTGATCGATGAAGTTTTGTCTCTTGGAGTCGGAGTCGTCTGGAGCGACTAAATGTCAGATGTTGTTAAAGTTTAGTCTCTTTGTCTGCACATGCGCCCTGTGGATATTCCTGCTGTCTCCCACAAAGGAAATGACCATATTTGGATTACAGTGTCTTTCCTGCTACACGTGGATACCAAACATGTCTGTATTTGTGAATGAATAAACGTGGGAAAGACCAGGGAGTCACACAGACATGTTGGAGTCACTTCCTGGATAAATCTTAGAGAATAAACATCGTAAAGACAGAGTTTGGTCAGTTTTGACTCAGAGACTCAGACTAAGATGTTACTGATGACGGTTTCGTTGCAGGTATCAGATCCACAGCGGTCTGCAGCACTCCATCATCCGGCCACAGCAGCCCAACTGCCTGCCCCCTCACCTGGACACTCTGCCCCAGCGGCTGCAGGGCCTGGGCTACTCCACTCACCTGGTGGGCAAGTGGCACCTGGGCTTCTACAGGTCAGAGCACTCACTCTGTGACCTCATCTGCAGACCCCACAGTCTCGGCTCCTGCTTCGACATGATCTCATGATGCAGCGTCTCGCCTTTAAAGCTGAACCGTCTGTGTTTCAGAAAGTCCTGCCTCCCCACGAGAAAAGGCTTCGACTCCTTCTTCGGCTCGCTCACAGGAAGCGTGGACTACTACAGGTAACAACGCAGAGGAGGAGAGTCTAGTTTATTTTCACACACATTACATCAGAAGAAAGAGGAGGATGTGTGTAAACAGATGGTGCAGAGGTAGAGCTGGACAATGTCTCGTCTACAAGGTCATATCAAGTTTACATTATCGAGGTTATCTCCAGTGTCAAGAAATGACAGAGAAATGGGAAATAATGGGAAAGTGGTGTGAAAAATTGTGGAAAGTGGGAATTATTGTTTGAGGATGATGCAGAGGATGAGCGTATTCTCTCTCGAGGTCGACTAATATATCGGCTGGCGGATTTTACAATAGCTATTGACTGATCTAGTGCTGATTTCTCCGGGATGGACAGCAGTAGAGACTTCCTGTTTCTTGTGTTGGAAAGAGCGAAGTCAGGGCTTTAAAACGAGTCCTCCCTCACCTCCCTAGGCCTCAGAGGAACAGAGCAACATCGCAATGAAAATTGGTTAGCTACAAGTTTAAAAGTTCCACTAAACCTCAGTGAATATGAATATGCTGTATGTCATTTTGAAGCACAGAACCTGAAGAATTCAGTTTAATTTAGTTTAACATTCGCAATTGTATTTTTGATCACTGCGCAAAATGCAGCGTTTAGCAACAGAATACTAATGTTAACGGAAACTAATCCAAGCTGGGACAGAAACTATGATTGAATCACCTAAATTAAGGCTGGGCGATGTGGCCAAAATGAAAATCTCAATTTTTTTACTCAGTTTGGACAATTACGATTTTAATCGATTTTATTTAATTTTTTTTTTTAAAGGTCTCCTGATCTTCATAATAAGAAAACTGCTCAGAGTCCAGACCATTAATATCTAGATTCATAATATAGCCCACAGTTAGGCCCATTAGAAATGTTATTTTATTGTCTGCTCTCAAAAGTAAAACTTCTTAATAAGCCATGGAGTTTTCAAAAGCATTTTAGTTTTCTCATCCTCATGCCTCTGCTGTGATTGACAACTGTCTCCATGGAGACTCAAGGGGAAAGGGGCGGAGTTAAGCTGCTGCTGTGTCTCCGCTCAGAGCATCAGGTGAGAGAAGGAAGAGGATCAGACTGGGGAAAACTCACAACAACACAACGCACGGCCTTTGTAAAGCAGCAGAGTCAGAAAGTCTTTTCTTCGGGTGACATTTCTGAAATCAGTCGCTGTGGAGCGTCTAAAACGCTGCTAAATCCGCAACACGGCGCACGTGAGGCGGACATGGAGCAGCGGACACGATTTTACGATTTAGCCATTTTCCACATCGTCGTTTTTAAAAGCATGAATTAATTGAATTAATTCGATTTATCGTCCAGTCCTACCTAAAATAATAAAACATTGGCCAGGAGCGGCCAAGTATTATGTTTTTACCGGACATTTGGAAAAATCGGCCAAAAATATCGCCCGTGCATATCGGTATCGGCCTCTAATTCTCTCTGTCTCCTCAGTTACGGCTCGTGCGACGGCCCGGGCGTGTGCGGTTACGATCTCCATGGTAACGACAGCGTGGCGTGGGGCCACGAGGGCCGTTACTCCACGGCGCTGTTCACGCAGAAGGCTCGACACGTTCTGCAGACGCACGACCCGCGACGCCCGCTGTTCCTGCTGCTGTCGCTGCAGGTGAGCTCCCTGCACTTAAAGCAACAGGCCGCCGTTTTCCAGACTGAGCTGCTCTTACCTGAGCTTAGACGAGTTGATGGGTACCCGTCTGGTCTTTGTGCGTACGCTCAGTCACGCAAAAATATGAAAAACGTTGTTAGCATTTAGCCTCTCCCTGGATATTGCTATAGCTCCAAACGAGGGTGAAGTTAGAGGCGACCAAGCTCAGTTACAGTTACATGAGCCTTTACACGATCCAAGTCTAGTTACACAAAATTAAACATGTCGATAATTATCACCTCCCTCTTTGCTCCAGGCATGTCCTATTGGGAGGAGGCCCAGACCCAGGACACGCTGGTGGGACTATGTCTCCGAGCTGGCCTGGTGTCGCCTCGGGGTCCCCCAAGAATAACACCTTAGGAGCACTTCGACTTTACTGCGCAGACGTTGAAGTGCTCCTGTATTATTACGCCTCACAATATAGTTCCCCTTTGTATCCGGTTAGAAAATCATGTTTTAATTGAGTGTAACTAGACTTGGACAGTGTAAAGGCTCATGTAACTGTATTTAAATCGGGGAACGTGGAAGAGCTCGGTCGCTTCTAACTTCACCCCCGTTGGCCCATAGAGGAGAGGAGGGGAGGCTAAATGCTAACAACACGCGTACAGAGCAGACAGGTACGCATCAACTCGTCTGAGCTCAGGTAAGAACAGATCATTTTATCGAGAAAATGTCGAGACAAAATGAGGATGAAATCACAACAAAAAAACATTAAAAAGCCACAAAAATCATAAAAAAGCAAAAACATAAAGGTGACGACAACACGACATCAACACGAGGAAAAAGATCCGTTAAAGGGGGGTATTATGTAAAATGGACTTTTCAAGCTTTATATCATGTTATTATGTCATTCCCTCATTAAACACATGCCTGGAGTGTTGCCTTGGCTCATTCACATATTTTTGAGTAATCAGTAAAAACTTAGACGGCAGCCATTTTAGGTGTAGCTATGCCTCAGTCCTCCTAGGAACGCCCCCACCTCCTGGAGACGCCTCTGGACCTTTCGTCACCAGCCAAGCCACCAACCACTGCTCCTCAGCTCAGCAGAGCCCCCTCCCCGCACAGTAGTGTTGTTTAGATGCCACAGCAGTGTGCTGAAGGGGGCGTGTCGGAAAGCTTCTTAAAGAGACAGAGGCCTATTTCAAGACGTTCAGTACAGCCATTTTGAGAGAGCAATTTTATTCAAGGCAGTTATTTTAATTTACTGCATATACAGACCAACAGAAGGTTACGTCATCATTGTAGTATGCTATAGACTGGTGCTATGTGATTGAAAAAAGCAGAATACCCCCTCTTTAAAATCAGTTTGTTGGTCTTAGCTTTCAAATAAGACGTCACACTGGCCTATAGCTCCAGTCAAGAAGCTTTAGATTTGGGTAAAGCCAAACTGGAGAAAAAACACTCGGTTACAGTGGTGGGTAAGAGATTAAACACACATCCTAAGTTTGTTTTTCAGCAAATTGTGTCTAAACGAGGCTTAAAAAAAGGCTAAAATGGAACTAAATTCGGGACATGAGACCAGGCTCTTCTCGGACTGCTGCCTCCAGAGGGCGCTGCAGCGAAACAACAAAACGTAAACCAGAGATGATTTAAAGCTCTGAAATGTGAAATACCAAAGCCTTTCATCGGCTTCATTTCCTCTCTGACTTTCACCTCGTGCGACTGGACCAAATCAAACCGGATTGTTCCCGTCTTTATCAAACGCAGATGAGAACCAGACGACTTCCCGTAAAGAGGCGCCTCCCGCTGTTTCTGCAACGCTTTACTGTAACAGCTCCTTCAAAATAAAACTGGGGACGAGCGAGGGTTCAGGAGAGAAAAGGAAAGACTTTCTCTGGAGACATTTAAACATTTATCACTCTGAAACTCCTGCAGCAGATTCCTGACATAATAAATGTTTTTAGTTTGTGAATAAACTAGTTATTAGTGAAAAAAGTCTGTAATCATTCAAACTCCTGCACACATTTAAACCTGGCTCTGTCCATTATTCAGATTTAGTTAATTTTTTTGCATAAAGCGTCTTATTTTCCGTGTCTGGCCTTCAGTGTTTTATTGTGAAGTGTATGGGAGGGCATCTGACGTGTTTGCCTGCAGGCCGTGCACACTCCCCTGCTGTCTCCGCGCTCGTACCTGCTGCCGTACCGCGGCGTGAGCAGCGTGGAGCGCAGGAAGTTCCTGGCCATGGTGTCGACGGTGGACGAGGCGGTGAAGAACGTCACGTATGCTCTGAGGCGACACGGCTTCTACAAGAACTCAGTGCTGATCTACTCCACGGATAACGGAGCGCAGCCCTTCACCGGGGGCAGCAACTGGCCACTGCGGGGACGCAAGGTAATAATATAATAATAATAATATAATAATAATAATATCAATATGAACGCTTTACCGGCCACTGCGGGGACGCAAGGTAATAATATAATAATAATATAATAATAATAATATTAATATAAACGCTTTACCAGCACTACAGGGAGCAAGGTAATAATATAATAATAATAATATGAACGCTTTACCGGCCACTGCGGGGACGCAAGGTAATAATATAATAATAATATCAATATGAACGCTTTACCGCCACTGCGGGACGCAAGGTATAATATAATATAATATCAATATGAACGCTTTACCAGCCACTGCGGGGACGCAAGGTATAATATAATAATAATAATATCAATATGAACGCTTTACCAGCCACTGCGGGACGCAAGGTATTAATATAATAATAATAATATCAATATGAACGCTTTACCGCCACTGCGGGGACGCAAGGTATAATATAATAATAATATCAATATGAACGCTTTACCGGCCACTCAGGGACGCAAGGTATTAATATAATAATAATAATATCAATATGAACGCTTTACCGGCCACTACAGGGACGCAAGTATTAATATAATAATAATAATATCAATATGAACGCTTTACCGCCACTGCGGGACGCAAGTTATAATATAATAAATAATAAAAAAAAAAAAAAAATAATATCAATATGAACACTTTACCGCCACTGCGGGGACGCAAGTTATAATATAATAATAATATTAATATGAACGCTTTACCGCCACTGCGGGGACGCAAGTTTAATATAATAATAATATAATATGAACCTTTACCGGCCACTGCGGGGACGCAAGTTATATATAATAATATAATAGAACTTACCACCAGCGGGAGCAAGTATAATATAATAATATAATATGAACGCTTTACCAGCCACTGCGGGGACGCAAGTTATAATATAATAATAATATCAATATGAACGCTTTACCAGCCACTGCGGGGACGCAAGTTATAATATAATAATAATATTAATATGAACGCTTTACCGGCCACTGCGGGGACGCAAGTTATAATATAATAATAATATTAATATGAACGCTTTACAGCCACTGCGGGACGCAAGGTATTAATATAATAATAATATCAATATGAACGCTTTACCGGCCACTGCGGGGACGCAAGGTAATAGGCAAGGCAAGGCAAGTTTATTTGTAGAGCACAATTCATACACAAGGCAATTCAAAGTGCTTCACACTTGCAGAAAGAGAAATTACAAGAAAACAGATCAAATCAATCAATAAAACATCAACATAAAGTTAATCAATGACAGTAAAAGTCAAGAGTGCAGATAAAATACTTTCAGTTTCATATGCACGGGTAAAAAGAGCTGTTTTCAGCCTGGATTTGAACATTGTCAGAGTTGAGGCCTGTCTCACATCCTCATGAAGACTGTTCCAGATTTTAGCTGCATGAAACTGAAACGCAGCCTCACCGTGTTTATTATTGACTCTGGGAACCACCAGGAGACCCCTCCCTGAAGTTCTCAGGGCCCGAGATGGTTCATACGGCTCTAACATGTCAGAGATGGACTTTGGTGCTAAACCATGAAAAGACTTGTAACAAGCAGAGCTGTTTTAAATTCTATTCTCTGAGTGACAGGAAGCCAGTGCAGAGACTGGAGCACTGGACTAATGTGGTGGTATTTCCTTGTTCTTGTCAGGACTGGAGCAGCAGCGTTCTGGATGTTCTGCAGCTGTCTAACAGCTAATAATATAATAATAATATTAATATGAACGCTTTACCGGCCACTACGGGGACGCAAGGTAATAATATAATATTAACAGGGCTGGCCTTGCAGAAAAAATCGCCCCGGGACTTTTGGGTCAAGATCGGCCCTCTAAAAAAATCATTTATGTGGGTGCCCAGTCAAAAAAGAAAAAGAGACGGCTCTGGATCGATCTCACAAACTCGTGGTTGTGAGCCCGGCGCTCTACCTATGGAGCTAAATGAACGTAGATTAATATTGTGAACTGCCCCACGCTCGTGTTTTCGCAGAGTAGTGGCTGTACAGGTTAGGCTATATTTATTGAATCATTTTGTAATTAAGGCAAATTCGACTGGATGCCCAAAGATTTGAGTGGGTGCTGAGGCGCTCCAGCCCCGCAGCACCCACGGGATCGGCGCCTTTAAGTCATACAGTATTCAATGCAGTAGTCGAGGCCATTAGCTATACAATAAGCCCTTGAACTAAAATAGTATAAGTTACAAATTGAGGACAATGTCTGTCACCTGACAACTCCGTTCACCGGGGGCAGCAACAGGCCGCTCCGAGGATGTACGGTAATAATACCAAATATAGTCGCAAAGCGGAAATTATCGGCCCTCATCAAACGCGCTTTGTCTCCTTCAGTCTTCACTCACTGCTGAAGAACTATGTTGATTTTTGTATTACACTGCGTGTGTGTGTGTGTGAGTGTATGTTTGAGGCCAACTCCCTGTGCCAGTTTCCTGTGCTTTTTACCTGCTGTGTCTCCCACACAGGATAAACCACAGCGCCCCCTAGGGGCAGGAGGCACACAGTCAAATGGCTCCTACAGTCAGTATCAGTCAGTGTCAGTCCTCTCTTTCTCTGACCCTCTCGTCTGGCGTGGTGCGTTCAGGGCACGTACTGGGAGGGAGGAATCCGCGGCGTGGGCTTCGTGCACAGTCCTCTGATAAAGCGACGCAGACGAGTGTCCACAGACCTGCTCCACATCACAGACTGGTTCCCCACACTGGTCGGACTGGCCGGAGGAGACCCGCACCAGGTACTCACTTTATAAAACAGTTCAAAACTGTTTAGGCTGTTTTTGACAGAGTTCAAACTAAGATGTGTCGTGTTGCAGAGCGCGGGGCTGGACGGCTTCGACGTGTGGCCGACCATCTCTGAGGGAAAACCTTCTCCTCGAACAGAGATCCTCCACAACATCGACCCGCTGCACCGGCCGTATCACCCCAGTGCACTCTGGGACGGCACACCCGGTGAGGCCCGAGAGGCGGGGAGGGCGGGGGAGGACAGGCCGCCGGCACATCTGACCTCTGTCTGTCTGTCGTTACCAGGGAAACCGCAGCGACCAAAGAAGAAGAAGAAGAAGAAGAAGAAGAAGGTTTTGAGGCTGAAGCCGAAGCAGAAGTCGGCCTTTAAACTCAAGAAGAAGAACAAACGCAACTTCCCCAAGAAAATCCGTAAAACGCAGAGACGAGACGCGGCAGGAGCCAAGGGCCGCGGCGGGAGACGGGAACGCAACTCCCAAACCAGGACACCAGCGTCCCAAACCAGGACACCAGCGTCCCAAACCAGGACACAGGCGAAAACCGGGCCGTTCCGGACCAAGAGCGTGAACAGGAAGGTCAGAGCTCGTGTCACTGATATTAAATATACATTAAACACTTTTGTTTTTGCTCCATTCAAACGCGACTCAAAAGCATCAAACTTTAGACCCTTTTGTCTAAATCGGTCAAACTAAAGAAAAGTGGGAACACTCTGAGCAGAATGTTAAATATAACAGTGCTAACATGTTGTGTCTAATGTGTCCTGTTTAAATCCCAGCTCCACAACACGACCCTCTCCAGACCCAGGCCGTCCCTGAGACCTGCCTCAGACCTCGGCTCTGGGTCCGGTCCCGGGCCGGACCTGCTGAGCCCCAGTGCACTGTGGGACACGTCGGTGCAGGCGGCGATCCGAGTGGGCGACTGGAAACTGCTGACGGGAGACCCAGGCCACGGGGACTGGGTACCACCGCAGGTACCACACTCTGGGCCCTGTCTTTAGGGCAGGGGTTCTCACACTCCCCCTGGGACGACAAGGTGTGACCCAGTGCTTTACGTAAGTGGCCCTAAAGAGGTGTCGGTGCTCTAAACATAAGAAAATAATAACATCATTTATCCACAACAATTACACTCTGATCTGCTTAAATAAACTCATGATGACAGTCCAATGCAAAGATAATAAGCTGTTCATAATAAACAACAGTCTTACCTTCAGCAGAAAGACTGTTTTCGCTGAACTCTTACTGATGGACGTGTCTGACGCTCTGTTAACCACAGGACACACAGAGGTGACTCTCACAGGCTAATGTCTGTCTGTGCAAACACGTCCATATTCTGCAGCTGATGCCGTTACTGCAGCTTGTCGGCATCAGCTAAACATGACTTGTTTAAGCTGCTGACAGGAAGTGACATATAAAAGTAAAGCTCAGAGCAGTTTAACTCATTTCCCATTGACTTAACATGGTCGGCACGGCAACAGTTTAAAATGGTTTGCCTTCATCTATGTCACTTCCTGTCGGTGTCCAATAAGGAAGTGAAAACATAAACATCACAAAAATGGCCAAACTAAAGAAAACTGGGAATAATCTTTAGCAAAATCTTAAATATAATCGTGTTAACTGTGTTTTAGCAAAGATTGTGTCTAATGTGTCAGATGCACTTCTTTAAATGCACCATAAAAGCTGAAAGTATGATAAAAACAACGCAGTCATTTAACAGACTCAAGGAGTGATTCAATACTTTTTCAGTTTTTTCCATAAATGATTATCTTCTATATATTTTGAAATCCGCTTCACTGCTCAAGCCACAGGCGGAAATAATGCTCAGTGCAGAGTGAAAACAAAGCAGCTTCTTGTCGATAAAGCGAAGGGCTGGACAGTGAGGCGTGTCTCTGTGTGCCCAGGTGGTGCCCTCTCTGCCCGGGCGCTGGTGGAATCTGGAGCGCTCCTTCTTCCCCATAAGTCGTCGGCTCATCGCTCCGTGTGGCTCTTCAACATCAGCGCCGACCCGTTCGAGCGCCGCGACCTGTCGGACCACAGGCCGGAGGTGGTGCAGGAGCTGCTGTGGCGCCTCGTCCACCACAACAGGACCGCCGTGCCCGTGCTGTACCCGCCCGACGACCCCAGGTGGGCACAAACACGCCAACACATGAAAGGCTGTGACCGAGATGACGCTGTGATCCAACGTCTCGATAGTTGTACCGACTGATTTGTGGAAAAAGTAAAACGTGTTGTGTTTGTTTTGTGGCCGAGCTCAGAGCCGACCCGAGCCGTCGCAGAGGAGCCTGGGAGCCCTGGGTCGAGGAGGAGGACGAGGAGGAGGAGGAGGTGCAGAGGAGGACCAGCGCTGCTGCGGAGAAGAAAGACCGGAGCGACAAGAAGAAGAAGGAGAAGAGGAAGAAAGGCAAGTGTCACCTGTGCAAACTGCAGGCCTTCTTCCACAAACTCAACTCCAGGATGATGGAGAACAAGATCTGACCAGGACTTGGATAAACCAAACCAGTTCTGAGGGAGGTGTGAAGGAGGGCAGAACAAAAGGTACGAGCGAGGACCTAAACCAGGACTAAACAGGTCCTGTCAGAACCAAGTCCCAGCGCTGGGTTCAGTCCAGTATTTTGCACTCGGAGTTTAACCCTCTATGTTTCCAAAAACAAGTTTATTTTCTGTTGTTTTGGTTTTTCTTCTTTGTCCTGAAATGTTATTTTAGACTAAACTGGAGCCAAACCAAAATGAAACCTGGGATTAATGCGAGGTTTGCTCATAATAAATGATGATTCACGAACTGTTGGGAACTGTTTCCATGTGTTAGGATTAATGGTTGTTGCGGACGGTCACAAACACGGTCCCGGGCTGCTGTGGACTTTGGGAACTGTCGTGTCCTGTCAGGATTATGTGAAGAATGTGAAGAATCAGATGAATGTCATTTATATATAAATCTGAAAAGAGTCTCGTTCTCGTTTACTCCTCGTTGCTAAGTTGCTCTTCCTGGTCTTTTGTGGAGGCGGTTTTGTCCTCGAGCTCCAGGTTTATCAGATTTTAGGCGACGTCAATCTTAATAGTTTTCAAATTCTTAATCACAAAAGATGAACTACAGCCTTTTCTCAACGCAAACCAAATTCTTTAAAAGTGACTGACTAACCAAACAGCGAAGCTTCTGGAGCACAAGCAGTGATTCCTACTCCACAAAAACTCTCACGTGGAATCACCGCTGATCATCACCCAAGGACACACTTCGAGACCAGAGTTTCATTAACCGAAGGCTGTCTGTCCTTTTGACGGATTGATAATCGTTCCGTAGTCTCTGCTCGGTCTCTGAGCGCCTCTAAAAGCAGCTACATGACCAGCCTTCACTGCCGCGATGTTTCCAACACCATGAGCTCTGGAGCTGAGAGTCAGGTTCACAAACTAGGAATTGTTCTTGATGCGGACGTGCAACATAAAACATATAACACAGAATTTAGATAAAAATAAGCTATACAACTTTAAACTATAAGGCTTTATGGGGCACACATAAGGAATATTACACACGATGTGAACTGTTGAATATTGTCTCGTTCACAGCAAACACTTCGCCCTTTGTGTTTCTTAAACACGAAGTTAAAACTGAGGAAAAGCTCATAATAAGCTCCAGTTCACATTAGTCAAATATGAGCCTTGGTGTTGACGATGCTCTGAATAAGTCGTCCTCCTTTGAGACTTTTACGAATGAGTTTTAACACGATTCTGTTAAGATCATGCTTAGTTGAGCTCCATTTATCCTGCAGTCACAGAATATTTCTTAACATCAATAATATCTTCAAACACCAAAAACATGCATGTGAAAGGTTCATAAATGACAAAAAAACTGCTCATGATTTTCTCATACAAATGACGAGAGAAATGATCCCGAGCGAAACCACTGATCGAGATGTTCGAGAAAGATTTTTTGGCCAAAATCATCCTCCATGAATATCACAGATATCACAAATGTCCTGAGCTGAGGCGCTGTGTTAAGAACCCTGTTAAGTTAAGGCACGAGCCAGACTGATCCTCCATGTTCAGAGATACATGTGGATACAGTCTGGAATCGCTGACTCCAGCCAAACCAAGACGAGCCAATCATAGCACGGGAGGCGGGAGTTAACAGTGCTAGGATTTCCCATCAAACACCTGTGCTCCTCCCGTAACCAAAACAGTGAAGATGGCGGCCGCGACACAACGAGCTTTTACCAGTGCCCAGTGTTTCTTCTGTTTAAAATGAGCTGGACTTGTCCTTAAAGCCACAGCTCTGAGGGTTTTCACCAGAACATTTACTGCAGGTGTGGACTACAAACAAACATGGCGGAGGACGTAAACACAAAGCGTAGGTCGTTTTGTGTTTGATTGACTCGCTCTCAATCAAACTGCGATTGTTAGCCCCGCCTCCAGTCTCCATTGGGAAATCACGTCCTATTACCACAATTCCAGGCTGTCTTTATATGTGTTTATAAATAAAGTCAGTGTGGCTTCATGCCAGGCTATATTAAGTTTTGTTACGAATGTCATTGTTAGGGAGATACCGGAGATGTCCGGGGAAACACGGGTGGAAGGATGGAGACCAGTCTGGATGTCTTACGTAGAAGAAGTTTTATTACCGTAGTACAGGCCTGGAGACATTTGAACAGCCAATACAGTGTTGAGGGCATTGATCATTCAGAAGTCTGGCGATGCTTCCACATAAAGAGGATTAAATAGTGTTGGTGACACGTAGACACTAAGGGTCTACGCACTGGCAATGCGCCACGTGGATCTAAGCGCTGACTTTGTGCCACGTTTATTAGGCCACAAGTCATGTAGAAGGCCAAGTGTACTGATTTAGCAGTACCGTATGATAAGATGATATGTATGAGGGCCGAATTAACCCTATAATTCCCCATCACCCATGAATGAGGGGAAATGGCGCCCGTGTGTAAACCTGCATTACGAGGACTAAACTCTGTGTTTTCTGTTGACGGAGCAGTTACACATCGGAGACCGAGCAGAGCAAACAACTTCCAACTGTGAGCCTGAAACCAACTGTGCTTTGAGTCATTTATTTTATATTTTTGGGGGAAGTTGTGACTTTAAATGTAAGTCTTTATTTTCTGCCCAAACGTCGCCTCTGCAGAGACGTCGTTTACCATAACAATGTGAATAATGACTGTTTGTCTGATTCGACTGTGTTCTTAATGTGAAGAACTGAAACACTAGTTTGTAACATGAGAATGTGATTTGGGAAATGTCTTACAGGGAAAAGAGTTTTCATTACTGTCTGGAACAATAACCATGTGGTATTTGACTAAACCGAACGTTCCAATAAATCATTCAAAACTAACGAGTATTTAGTTTTTTCATGAACATCTACAGGCTGTATCTTTACATCAGAGTCCGGCTCCATTATCGGCTGTTTTTATTAGTTATTCTTTCGCTAAATTAAACTAACCATTTTCTCCAGTTCAGCTTTACCCAAATAGTGTGTAGTGTAACGCTTCATTGAAAGCTAAGACCTACACAACTCATCTAAGCTTCTTCCTCGTTATGATTGTCGTCCATGTTTTGGTCACATGTTTGTGGCTTGATCACATTACACACACAAAACAGAATGCAGCTAAATCGCTACAAAAAAGCAACGAAACTGAGACGAAAATGCAGCAAAATATAAAAACACAACAAAGATGACTAAAACGTGATAAGAAAAACAAGGAAGGAGCTCAGATGAGTTTTTGTAGGCCTTAGCTTTCAAATGAAGTGTTACTCTGGCCTATAGTTTTATGTTCAATTACCAGATTTTCTTTTTATATAAGCTATATAAACAAATGGAAAAGGAGAGCTTGTAAATTTGAATTCTTAACTCTGCAAATTTCCCAATTCTTCACAGGGATGAGTTTAAACTTTCAGGAGCAACAGCTGCGAGTTCACCGTGGTTAAAGTAAACTTTAGAATTAAATAAACAACGGTATTATTTTCCCCAAATCTCTGCTTTAACAATAGGCCTATATGGCTTTATATCATAAAAGTCATAATAATATTACATAAAAAGCAACATATAGCTGTGACTTTAGCCAAGGCAACTTTATTCATACACAAGGCAACTCAAGGCAACTTTAGGCAAAACACTGGTTTAAACGAGTACATTAGTCCAAATAAATGTATGTTTCCTTTTTAAATGATTTTATTCTATGTAGGGGAGAGTGGGGTTTAGTTTATTTTTGTTTTGTTTGTTTATTTGAGCAGCAAACACTGCTCAAAAGGAGTGGGGTAAGATGAACCACCCTTATATTTGAAAATACATTTTTTTCTTGAAATGTGAGATTATAGATTTAATCGGTGCATGATTTGAACGGTGTGTTGCAAATTAGCAGTTTTGCTATAACACTGAAAAACAATGTATCTGGTTTGTCCAATGCAGTTGTTATGTCCATATCAAATAAACTAATAATAATAATAATAACTTGACAGACACATTTGGCTGTAAAATAAGCCCACTGTTTATGAAAAAAGCTTTTTTTCGCTGTTTAGAGTAAATTTTTGGCCTGATCCCAAAAACGATCATCACAAACAAACAAAAACATGCAGGTCCATTTTGTTTCCAGATGCTGTTTGCTCATTAAGTTAAGCTCATTAAGCAGATTAATAATTTAGGAAGATTTCTTCTTAAATAAACACAGCTTTCTTGGTGTTTTCAAAGAAGATATAATGGGATAAATTGAGCCTCTGCTCCATAAGAAACAATGAATGACTAATTACAGAAAATGTACATTTGTATTGTTTATTGGTGTTCAGGGTCTAGTAGAGACGAGCAAATTAAAATTAAATATTACATTAAATAATTTGGGATTTTTTAGAGACAAAATGTCATAATCTGCAGAAGGAGAATATGAAAGAAAAAGATTTGTTATAATATGTTTTTGGAATAAAACTAATGGGAAACACTGAACTCTAAAAAAATGAGACTTCATGATGTTTAGTGTTAATTTCACCTTTAAATCTGGTGGTTCAATTTACCCCAAGATCCGGTTCAACTTTAACTGATTTTAATTGTATTGATTTTGGGGGCGGGGCTTATAAGCTTTTGCTTCAGCCCACTCCTTTTGAGCAGAGCGTTTGTGTTGCCCCCTCGAAATGACCAGGGCACTCAGATGTCGTTTTCTTAAAGGGGGGATATTCTGCTTTTTTCAATCACATAGCACCAGTCTATAGCATACTACAATGATGACGTAACCTTCTGTTGGTCTGTATATGCAGTAAATTAAAATAACTGCCTTGAATAAAATTGCTCTCTCAAAATGGCTGTACTGAACGTCTTGAAATAGGCCTCTGTCTCTTTAAGAAGCTTTCCGACACGCCCCCTTCAGCACACTGCTGTGGCATCTAAACAACACTACTGTGCGGGGAGGGGGCTCTGCTGAGCTGAGGAGCAGTGGTTGGTGCTTGGCTGGTGACGAAAGGTCCAGAGGCGTCTCCAGGAGGTGGGGGCGTTCCTAGGAGGACTGAGCATAGCTACACCTAAAATGGCTGCCGTCTAAGTTTTTACTGATTACTCAAAAATATGTGAATGAGCCAAGGCAACACTCCAGGCATGTGTTTAATGAGGGAATGACATAATAACATGATATAAAGCTTGAAAAAGTCCATTTACATAATACCCCCCTTTAAGCTTATTTTGAGCTCAAACACTTACGAGGTAAACATAGGTCCCCTGTGAATAAACAGTAAAAAAAGGTTTTAGGATTAAGTTTTAAATGACCGGTATACAGAAACAGATAAAACAAACTTACACGTCCCACAGGTGTACAAAGCCTTAGGCCACGGCCGACTACTGCGCCACAGCTCTTACAATGAGAGAGGCTATGGCCTGGCTTTTTAAACTAATCCGGGCAAGTCACGTGACACAGTGCTTCCGGTTCAACCCATAAAAACGGCAGTGTATGACATTTGCAAAAGATGAATAAATATTGTTACATACAGTGAACCTTTACCAAACATGAATAATAAAAAGCGCTTCAGCACTTGTGCAAAAAGCAGAGCGCAAAAAATGGGATGGCAACACCTGCTGCTCAAATAAACAAAACTAACTTTAAAATGAGCCAACATCTTCAAAACCATATACTTCACATGGTTTTTGAAGATGCAAAAGAATAGAAAACATCCCAAAATGTGTACAAATAGTACAATTTTACATCTATTGTTTACTGTTTTTACACAACAACCACCAAAGCAAAAAGTGGCTCATCTTACCCTCACTCTCCCCTATGTGTTTGTTTTGTAGACAAGCTTTGGGGCCCCGGACACCATTTGGGAACCACTGAACTAAAATGCTCCATCCGAAATCAGTAAATTGGTAAGAGGTCTTACGCTAAACCGGATGTGCGTCAGCGTCCGCCATGATAAGATGCGTCCGAATAGGGCTTTCGGTTAGTAAGGAATTAGGGAAAGTGGCCTGTATGCTAACTATCATAGCCACTTTAGCATAGGGACCTCTGATGCTAACTATCATAGCCACTTTAGCATAGTGACCTCTGATGCTAACTATCATAGCCACTTTAGCATAGGGACCTCTGATGCTAACTATCATAGCCACTTTAGCATAGTGACCTCTGATGCTAACTATCATAGCCACTTTAGCATAGGGGCCTCTGATGCTAACTATCATAGCCACTTTAGCATAGTGACCTCTGATGCTAACTATCATAGCCACTTTAGCATAGTGACCTCTGATGCTAACTATCATAGCCACTTTAGCATAGGGATCTCTGATGCTAACTCACTGGCGATTAGGAGCTATGTGCCATCCCATAAGCCACTGGGCTAATCTCCCCCCCTCGCCCCCACCCTCGAGTGATTCATGCGCAACCACTGTTGATTGACAGGTGCACATTTAATAATAAAAATAATAATAAAAAAGATTCAGCACAAGCCAAACTTTATAAAAGTGACTTCATACATGTTGTCGTCCCCACAGCTCAGTCACATGGTTTTAAAGAGCCTCCTCAGTAAATGGCCTAAATGAAGCAGTTTGTGCTTTTGCTTCTTTTAGTAGAAACTTAAGCCACATGGCTAATTTGCATACTGTAGCTTTATGAAACAGCTGTTGAGATAAAATAAAGGGAAATGTGAAGGATCATTTGGATGTTTCTTTTTTCGCCTTAAATGTCTTTATTTGGACACTATGTTGTTGTAGGACAATATACAGTAGGGGCGGTATGCGCTTTTGTTTGGCCTGCACTGAACTTTAAAGAAGAAGAAGAACAGCTGTTGGTGATGTCACTTCCCCTTCCCCTGGGTAAGGACGGTGGAATTGGGCAAATGCTGCTGAAGCTCTAGTTCACTAACTGCATAGAGATCTAACAGTTGACCCATGAAAGGTTAAGGATTAGCTGCTAGTGTTAGTACTTAGAGGCTATGATTTGATGGTTTCGGATGCAGCACATCTATTAAAAATATAGCATGAGCGGTGCAGTGACGTCACTCCTGAAGCTGCAGCGCGAGGTCAGACACGGTGACGATATAAAAACACTTTCCTCCTGATTAACGCTGTTCAAATGACAAGGCCCTGTTTGAAAAAAGACTGAACATATTTATTCTTCATTCTCACAGGAAGTTTGTGCAGATTTATATGTTTTAATTTGATCATTTGATGAAACTAAACGAGCTAACGTCTTTCAGTTGTTACAGTTAGCTTACATTTGCGGAGGTTTTTATTCTCGGCCGTTTCCGCTGATTTTCTTTGTTTTATTCTGATTAAAAGGAGCTGTTTTGGAGCAAAGAGTGAACAGAGAATCCACCTTCATTTCCTGCTCAGGTTTGTGAAAATATTTAAACAGATTCAGCCTCACGTCTCTTAGGATCAGGTTAAATGTTATATTTTGTGACATTCTTCAATAAATGACTTGTTTTTGCCTGGGTTTGTTTCTCTCCGGACTCCGTTTCCCATCATGCCTTTCGAGGGGGGCGTGTCTGCTCGGGCACATGCTGCACGTTAGGCGTCAGACCTGAGCTGCTCGTAATAACAAGAGCAGAATAAGCTGAGTTTGTCCTGTTTTCTCCGCTCTGTGTGTGTTTGGCTCAGACATGGACCCGCAGGAGGACGAGGCGCTGCTGCTGCTCATTTACAGACACTTACAGAGCCGAGGGTTCGCAAAGGCGGCCGGGAAACTGCACAAATACCTCTCTCAGGTAAACCACAGACTTCTCTCTTTAGGTCGACTTATTTTACTGCAGCTTTTTGCCTTGAAACTCGTGTTCTTGTTTCTAATGGAAAGATAAAAGCCTCGGTACAGAATGTCCTCCTCTCTGCCCCGGAGCTCAGAGCTGTCAGCTGCACTCCTGTCAGAGCGGGGGCTGAACCTTCTGCTCCGCTGGGCAACAGTACACAGTGTTACAGAGGCAGAGAGAGGGGCCCCAGGAGAGAGGGGGCCCAGGAGAGAGGAGGCCCCAGGAGAGAGAGGGCCAGGAGAGAGGAGGCCCAGGAGAGAGGAGGCCCAGGAGAGAGAGGCCCCAGGAGAGAGGGGGCCCAGGAGAGAGGAGGCCCAGGAGAGAGGGGCCCAGGAGAGAGGGGCCCAGGAGAGAGGGGCCCAGGAGAGAGGGCCCAGGAGAGAGGAGGCCCAGGAGAGAGAGGCCCCAGGAGAGAGGAGGACCCCAAACTGAGCAGGAGAGAGAGGGGCCCCAAACACATTAGACACAGTTTTTGCTAAAACTCAGTTAACTCGATTATATTTCAGATTTTGCTAAAGATTATTCCCAGTTTTCTTTAGTTTGAGCATTTTTGTGATGTTTATGTTTTCACTTCCTTATTGGACACCGACAGGAAGTGACATCGAAGAAGTAAACAATTTTAAACTGTTGCCGTGCCGACCATGTTAAGTCAATGGGAAATGAATGAGTCAAACTGCTATGGAATGTTTCCTTCTTTTATGTCACTTCCTGTCAGCAGCTTAAACATTCAAATAAAAATAACTTTTCTGCCCAACATTTCTTCATTAAAATTACTGCTTCACTGAAATAAATGATAATTATGCAACTGATGTAATCCATCTAAATAAGTCATATTTAAGAGCATTAAAATCTGTCAAACTGGGGAAAACGTGCTCAGGTAGGGGCGGGGCTTAAGGGTGTGTGTCACATGTTAGTTATTAATGTTGTTATAACGTCATAAACACTTCACATCACACTGATACTAACATCAATACTTTCAACACGTTTATGAAACACGTTAACCTCTTAACCCCGACATGAACGAGCACATTTTCTCCAGTTCGGCTTTACCCAAATCTAAAAGCAAAAAAGTGGCAAAAGAGCGACAGAAAAGTGCCGGAAAATCAACAATAAAGAGCGACAACAAGGCGACAAAAATGTGATGAAAAAGCATCTAATAAGTTTACAGTCGGTTTTCTAGGTCTTAGCTTTCAAATGAGGCCCTGGCCTTTAGGCTGTGAGCTGATTTGAGTAAAGCTGAACTGAAGAAGATGCGCTCGGTTAAGGCGGGGGTTAAGAGGTTAAAGTGCTTATAACACATTAAACACAGTTATTACACAATGATATTTTAGACTTTGCTAAACATTGAACCCACTTTGCTTCAGTTTTACAGTTTCTCTTCCTTATTGCACGTTCGCTTCACTTTGGTCCACATTTTTTCTTTGACACTATTTTACAAAAGATCGAATATCGACTGTTTTCCTCGTGTCGACTGTGATGACGTTGATGAAACTTTGATCAGTTTAGTTTAAAAATGATAAATACAGATGTTTCCCATGATAGAAATGAGAAACATGATACATTTGAAGAAGATATTTTTGAGAATGTTATTATTGTCATTGTTATTATGGTGATGATAATATATGTATAATAAATATGTGCTAGTAATGTATGTGTATGTGTATGTATGTATATGTGTATACGTATATCTGTATGTGTGTATATATATGTATATCTAAAACACTATGACTACTTAAACAATAAGTAAATCAATAGAATGGTGACCAGAATGATAACATAAGCAATGATAAAAATAAGAGAAAACTATAAAACTAAGTAAATACACTTAAAAATCACAAACTGTTCTATTTTCGCTCTATGTTTTCATACCTGTAAGTTGTCTTTAAGTCTTATTAGATTTTTTAAAGTATGTAAAAGCTTTGAATTATCAATGCTGCTAATCAATAATTGTATTTTGAATATAGGGTGGGCACTTATAAGCTTTCTTGCTTCAGCCTACTCCTTTTGAGTTATTTTTTATTTTTATTGTTTTTTGTGATAATGTAAATGTAATGATGTAAATATTGTAAATAATAACTCAAATCAATCAGATGTTCCCCTCTGGTGTCCAGGTGGAGGCGTCGGAGGGACCGTCCAGCCTGCAGGACATCTACTCCGTCTGGAAGAGGTAAAGATAAAGTTATTAAAGTTTAAAGCAGGTTTGTCGCGGTGCAGAGGTTTGAACGGGCGATGGTTTAGGCCTGGTTTAGTTCGGCTCCACAGACCCGGAAACAAACCCCCCCCTGAGCCGGGCTGAGTCTGCAGCGCGTTAGACAAGCAGGATTAAACAAACACAGACGGGCGGATAATACGGCCTGTGATCGTCCTCTGGGCCGTCACCAAACCAGCTCCAGAATCAAGTTTGAACTATATTCAAACTCTTAGTTTAACACATTTCCTCTTCACCTGCAGCTGTGAATAAAGTCATCAGAACATTGAGCTAATAGTCCTGGAGCTTTGCTTTGGGGCAGAACCATATGTATTATATAAATATAATAATGAGAGATAGATTAATACCAATTCAGCCTCATTCACAGTAAAGGTCCCGAGTCCTGTGTGAAACTTAATGGCCGCTCAGGCTCCTCCTACTCAGCCTGTTCCTTAAAAGGGAAAAAAGGCGGGAAGCGCTCGCGGGGTGGGCGGAGCCTCCACTGGAGCCAGTGCACTGAAAAGACTTCCACTATTTTGGGCCGATAAACAAAAACCAGCGTGGTTAAAAATATGTCTCCCACCTAGTGCTGGGCGATATATTTAATTAATTCAATTAATTCATGCTTTTAAAAATAGACGATGTGGAAAATGGCTAAATCGTAAAATCACATCCACCTCACGTGCGCCGTGTTGCAGATTTAGCAGCGTGTTCAACCGCTCCGTAGCGACTGTTTTTGGAAATGTCACCCGAAGAAAACCCAGAGGCATGAGGATGAGAAAACTAAAATGCTTTTGAAAACTACATGGCTTATTAAGAAGTTTTACTTTGAGAGCAGACAAGGAATATTTAAAAGAGAAATAACATGTTTTAATGGGCCTAATTGTGGGCTATATTATGAATCTAAATATTAATGGCCTGGACTCTGAGCAGTTTTCTTCTTATGAAAGATCAGGAGACCTTTAAAAAAAAAAATCCAATAAAATCAATTAAAATCGTAATCGTCCAAACTGAGTTTAAAAAAATCGAGATTTTCGTTTTTGGCCATATCGCCCAGCCCTCCACCCAGCCCAGCGCTGTCATGAGTCACAGCGACTTTTAGAAAAAACAAACTCTTTGGAGCCAGTTCAGTCTGATCTCTCATGTCTGTGTCCAGGCTGAGTCCAGCTGCTGTGAGGACAGAGGACAGATGTGAGACAGGCGGAGACACGAGTCCAGCTGCTGTGAGGACAGAGGACAGATGTGAGACAGGCGGAGACACGAGTCCAGCTGCTGTGAGGACAGAGGACAGATGTGAGACAGGCGGAGACACGAGTCCAGCTGCTGTGAGGACAGAGGACAGATGTGAGACAGGCGGAGACACATCTGGAACATGTAACGGTAACGAGTTTAACGGCTTTAATCTCAGTGTCTGACCTGAAGAAGCTCGCTCTGCTCTGATGCTGCTGTCTGTGCTGCAGGTGAAGTGGCGCCCCCTGCTGAGACGGAGGCAGAACAGGTCAGTGAGAGTCTGAAGGAGGAAGAAGAGGAGGCCAAAGGGCAGGTGAGACATTTGACATGTTTTCTTTGACCTAAATCATAATTTTGAGTTTATTGCACTCTTTTGTTATATTTAAATGTAATATCTACTTCATGTGGCCGGCCCACTGACAGTTTTAGTTTAGTTTATTTGCTCTGTCACATGATTACACAGTAATAGAGGCTCTGAAGGATTGGTCTGAAGCAGGAAGCTCATGTGCTCCGTCTACCGCATATTCAATCACGATTTCGATTCGATATATTTAAAGCGCTGAAAGAGAAGGTAATATTCAAGTGCTGAGCTCTGTGGACCTTTGAAAATACTGTTTAGGTTTAGTTTACTTTGTTTGAACTGCTTACATTCTTAGTTTCTTGTAGTAAGAGAATCTCAAAAGGCGTCGGTTGAAGCCTGAGGCGATGTACTGAATCGAAGGGGACGTATCGGATGATTCGATATAATATCGAGAATCGTTACATCCATAATAATAACTGCGTCTCACATTGATATAGATGAGTAAGTTTACCATCGTCAGACACACGAGCGTGACCTGAAACGTAAAGAACAGGATTATTCTAGAACATCAGAGTCTGAACGGTCCAGTCGTCTGCTCTAAACTTTCATCTGTGTGAACATTTGTCTAAAAGACGTTTGTCTGCAGCCTGAGGTCCCAGAGACCGACTGTTCCCCCCAAACCAAGGACCCGGAGGAGGCCGTGGTCCCAGACCGGACCCCGAACCAGGAGCAGGTACAGAATCCTGAAGTCCAGGAAACTCTGCAGAGCCTGTCAGCGTCAGAGTGTTTCCCACATTTAGGTCAAAACCTCGTTAGAAATCAGTAACGACTGTACAGATGTGACTTTAGAGACAAACGAGCTAAAGGCCAACTCACATTCAGTGTCTGCCTCTTGTGGCCGTGTTGGGAATAACAAGGTCATTATTTATTAAAGTATCTTCACAGCCTGGGCTCAGATTCTGAGCATGATCTTCTAAGATGTTAATGAACAAAACCTGTCCATGTTTCTGTGATGGAGCCGTCGCCATGGTTACGCAGATGTGAAACGATCGATTCGTTTTCGATTCTTTTGAACAGTTTCTCTGTTTTTCCCAAATGTCCTGAATCCTGCGATGTGATTGGCCCTCCAGGAAGCCCCGCCCACCTCAGACCACGCTGACGAGCCGGCCAATGAAACGGCAGCGGAGTCAGAAGCCCCTCCCCCCGCAGGTGATTGACAGGTGTTACACTTCAGAAGAAAGTTATTCATGAAAATACAAATATTACTAAACTCTTCCTGCTGCAGTTTGGCTCCAGTGGGTTTGAGTTTCAGGATTTGTCTTTGTCAGAATAAGAGTTCAACATTAGTGCTGGGAAATAATGACAGAAATGAAAATCTTAATATTCAAAGTGATATTTTTACATTAGAACAGACGATGGAACAGTAAAAATACAAACCCAAAGTTAATCTCATTATTTCATCTGTATTTATACACTTGTATATTGTTTGGTAGAGTTTGTACATTTTGGGCAGAACTGTGAACTGTTATATCTTGTCACAAAGTAATACATATAATAATATATAAACATAAATACTCGCTGTTGCAGTTTCCATATGATCTCGTCGCTGATATATCGCTGAGCTCTAGTTCAATATTAAATCCATTTCCCTGTGAAAACAGCTCCGTCTTTCCTCCCTCCTCCACCAGAGGGCGGCAGTAAACCCAGCTCTGAATGTCTTTGTGTGTATCTGGTGTTAAAGCCACTGTGCGGAGCTTTCCTCCAGTTCACAGACTGTTGTGGTTTCTCCCTCAGACTCTGTGGAGCAGCAGTCGAGCGCGACGCCTCAGGACCAGGAGGTCAGTCTGTTTGAATCTGATCAAACAGTGTAAAGAGAGAACAAAGTGACTTACCGACGTGTGAACTTCCTTCTGTGACCTGCAGGGGGCAGAGGGCATGGCTCCGAGCCCAGAGGAGGAGCTGAAAGAGGAGGAGGGGCTGAAAGAGGAGGAGGAGCTGAAAGAGGAGGAGGGGCTGAAAGAGGAGGAGGAGCTGAAAGAGGAGGAGGAGCTGAAAGAGGAGGAGGAGCTGAAGGAGGAGGAGGAGCTGAAAGAGGAGGAGGGGCTGAAAGAGGAGGAGGAGCTGAAAGAGGAGGAGGAGCTGAAAGAGGAGGAGGGGCTGAAAGAGGAGGAGGAGCTGAAAGAGGAGGAGGAGCCGCCTGAGCTCCCAGAGGCTCCTGCTGCAGCCTGTGTCTCCGGTGAGTCCTACAGGAGCTCAAAGTACTTCACTACTCGAGTAAAACTACTGGTCAAACATTACTCCAGTAACAGTAAAGTTGCACAGTGAAAGAACTGAAGTATCAAAGTATTCAGTCCAAACCTCTGAAGCCCCGCCTTAACCGACTGCATTTTCTCCAGTTCAGCTTTACCTAAACCTAAAGGCTTCTGAACTGGACTTCACAGACTATAGGCCAGAGTAACGCCTCATTTGAAAGCTAAGACCTACAAAACGAATTAAGCTTCTTCCTCGTTATGATCGTCACGTTTTCGGTCGTGTTTTCATCACATTTTTCTTGCTTTTTTTGGGCACATTTTTGTGGTTTAATTACAGTTACATTACACTAAAATAAAAACTAAAGCCTGAACAAAAACAAGGAAAAATCTGAGCTCAGTTTTGTGTTTGGTCTTAGCTTTTTTTTTTCTGCTCTGGCCAATAGGCTGTAAGCTTCAGTCTTTTACATTCGGGTAAAGCTGGAGAAAATGCACTTGGTTATTTAAATGATTATTTACGTCGGGTTTATTTGGAGTTTTCCTCTCGGGCACAAACCTTATTCCTCGTTGTGACTCAGTGACATCAGCACAGCGCCACCTGCTGTTCACAGAGTGAGGTTATGAGGCTCCTGTGAGGCTGATCTGTTTGGTTTCAGCTCCAGCTCAGGAGGAGGAGGAGCCGTCAGGAGGCGTCGACTCCATCGTCCTAAACATCAGCCCCGAGGACAGCGCCCCCAAGAGGAAGAGGAAGAAGAAACGGCAGGAACCTGAAGCAGAGCAGAAGGAAGCGGTAATCACAAACCCAGCGTGTTTTCATCATCGCTTTAAACCAGGGGTGGCCAAAGTGGGGCCTGCGGGCCAAATTTGGCCCGCCGAAACAATTCTGTTGGCCCACCATAGAGTGACCTACTTTTGTGTCGTGTATGGTTAATACTAACTCTCTCCCATTCATTCTGTGGTAAATATGGATGCAGTACACTTTTTGGCCACAGGCGTCAAATTGGGGGCGCTGTTTCACTCCTTTCGAAAGTTAAGGAAACACTGCTGTGGTGTCTTGGTGTTTATCACAGAGCGTTGTAGCATCAACTTTCCCAGTTTTCCAACTTTTATAGCCAAGTTTGTTGACATCAACATAGGTCATGTTAAAAATGGACTTATAAAGAATTGATGCTGAACTGACACTTTCAAAATGATCTAATGTGGCATTTTCTTTGAGTTTACAAATGAATGAGGTAAAGTCATTGCACGTACTGTAGATACAGGTGTTATTTTTTTACATTTTACATATAGCTACAATTGTTGATTTTGTTCTACTAAAACTAGGCCTTTGCCATAGTTAACATTTGTTTTGATATAGCATGTCATTTGCATAGATATAATCAAATGCAAATATATACTGACAAATAAAATAAAGTAACTATTATTATTTGCAGTTATGTGTGTTTCACGCTTGACATTGCCGTGTTTGGCCCACGACCCACAGGCACTTTTTCATTTTGGCCCTCGGAGACAAAAAGTTCGGGCCCCCCTGCTTTAAACGGAGCTGCTATGTGTCATGTGACTCCGAGTGGATCCTCAGGAGGCGCTGCTCGTCCCGTCTCCGTTATTACTGCTGTATCGTTTGGGAAATAATCAGTCCCTCCAGGATTTCGCGATGTTGCGATCGCTGATATTAACGCAAAATGAAGCAAACGTCGCCACATTAGTGCAGCATCACAACTATTCTTCAACTTCGCTACGTCAGCACAGCTAAAGTGAGTTTCTGATCAGTTCAATCCATTTTACTTTCTATATTTACGCGCAGGAAGTCCCATCGCCTCAGGGTTTAAGTCATTCAGACTGAAGTCCCGCCTCCTCGCACTCACCTGGGTCTGAAGCTCCGCCTCCTCGCACTCACCTGTGCGCCGCTGTGTGATCCTCCATCTGAGTTTCGTTTCTCTGCTCCTGGATCTTTATCTGACTAAATATAAAATGTAAATGAGACGCTGCAATATATCGATTTTCCGATATATCGCGATATTTTGTGTCGCGATACGATACCGATTACTTTTTATTCCGATATCGATACTTTGATTACGTCATGCATATTAATGAGCCACGTCATGCATACTAATGAGGCAGCAGTGCTTTCAGTCAATAGAGGCCAATAATGATCAAGAATTCAGTCAGACCAGCAGGGGCAGCACTACAGTTTTAAGCACTTGGACCAAACACTGTCACACAAATAAATTACTTTCAATGATAGTTTTTATAATTATAAAGAAGATTAATTTGGGGTTGATTTATTCCTTTTTAAACAGGACTGTGGTTTCTTGTTTATTTAAATGTAAATGAAGTCACTGACAGATCTATGACCCATTTTCAGTGAGTAAGTCAGGGATCATTTATAAAAGTGGTACAAAGCACATGAAAAGAAATGTAAATGATGAATAATAATAGTATGTTCAAATAAAGGTTAAAAGTAGCATGTTTTTTTTAATCGTGATGTATTGTAGGTTATTATTGTGCAATATATCGATTATCGCAGTATCGGCGTATCGTGAGATAATCGTTATCGTGAGCCATGTATCGAGTATCGTATCGAATCATGAGGCACCCAGAGGTTCCCACCCCTACTCTGGTCTGAGAGTCTGGTTTCGTCCTTATCTCACTTTTAATGTCACTTAAATGAGTTAGCGATTGTTCATTATTGTGCCCTCTACAGCTCCCAGGTGGTACTGCAGATAAAGGTGCAGACCACCAGGGGGCAGTGTTGTTTAGTGCAAAATATCTCACTCTCAAAATGTGTTTCCACTGCAGGTCGACGGAGCGGACGAGACGCCGGAGAAGAAGAAGAAGAAGAAGAGACGCAGGAAGAAACATCCAGAAGTGTCTGAAGACGGCGTCACGGAAACTGACGAGGCATGTGGAGACGCTGTGGAGGCGTGTGGAGACGCTGTGGAGGCGTGTGGAGACGCTGTGGAGGCGTGTGGAGACGCTGTGGAGGCGTGTGGAGACGCTGTGGAGGCGTGTGGAGACGCTGTGGAGGCGTGTGCAGCGGCAGGAGACACGGGCGAGGGTCTGAGTAAGAAAAAGAGGAGTAAAAAACGCAAAAGGAAAGCGGACGAGAGCGCGGAGACTCCAGCGGCTGAGGAGGAGGAGCGTGGGCAGGAGGAGGTGGGGCTTGTGCTGGAGGAGGCGGAGGAGGGAGCGGTGGGAGGTGACGAGGCGGCGCTGACTGAGCAGAGGAGGAAGAAGAAGAAGAAGAAGAAGAGGAGTGAGTCTGAGGAGGCACCACCAGAGGGCGCCACAGAGGAGGACAGCGGAGCAGGTTAGAAACAAGTCGTTTTCCAGGGTTGTTTTCGTCAACGAAGTCTGTAATAAAATAGTTTAGCTGACGCTCCTTTTAACTTGCCGGGAGGAGCGAAACAGCGCCCCCAATTTGATGCTGGTGGCCAAAAGTGTACTGCATCCATACTGTGAGGGCTGAGCTTTGAGAATGAGAGAGTTAGTGCTAACCATCTGTTTAACCCGTCACGTTATCGTCATTAACCGCTAACGCCTGAACAAAGGGCATGTTCTCCAGTTCGGCTTTACCCAAATCTAAAAGTTCCCAGCCTACAGGCCAGAGTGACGGCTCATTTGAAAGCTAAGACCAACAAAACTGATCAGAACTTTGTTGTCTTTTCATCCTTGTTTTCGCTGCTATATTGATGCTTTTTTTTTCCAAGAAGCTTTTGATTGATTGATTTGTTTATTTCAGCAATTTCAAGATCCAGGTTGCCAGACAAAAGGAAACACAACAATGCCCAAAAAGGAGTAAACAATGCTTATTTATGCCTAACCCCATTCAACATATTTACAAACTTTACAATTGCCGTTTATTTACATTCCGGTTTGTTCTCTGAAACCAGCTCATTATGGTACAATTAAGATATACATAACCATAATCAACACAGAGTTTTGGATATAGATACATAACCATAATCAAACATGGGAAATCAGTTTGCATAGTCTCCTGATGCATAGGGTTTAGAATACTGACTTACAGGACATTGTACTGAGTATTCTTAAACATCCAATAGTGATAGGTTATTGCTGCCATCTGATACTGCCCCATATAGTTCCATCATTGTCATACTTATATATGCCTGGACAGTACGTGCATATATAAACATATCGTTTTCTTCTTGTGTGTCTTTAATGTTTTGTCATCTGTGAGTAGATTTGGGTAAAGCCAAACTGGAGAAAATGTGCTCTGTTCAGGCGGGAGTTAAGAGGTTATGGAAACATGTTGTTACTCGGTGTTTATCGACTTTCCCAGTTTTCTCACTTTTATTCCAAAGGTACGAGTTAAAAATGGACTTTAATGACTTTAAATACAGTCACTGTAGATACAGGCGTCGCCATGACACTGATGAGTAAAACAAACAACAGTAAAACTACAACGTTTGGCAGCACTTCCATCTGTGAGCGACTTTAGTGTCTCCGACTTAGAGGTCACTGACTCACTCACTGACTCACTCACTGACTCACTCACTGACTCACAGACTCACTCACTGACTCACAGACTCACAGACTCACAGACTCACAGACTCACAGACTCACTGACTCACAGACTCACTCACTGACTCACAGACTCACAGACTCACAGACTCACAGACTCACAGACTCACTGACTCACAGACTCACTCACTGACTCACAGACTCACAGACTCACAGACTCACAGACTCACAGACTCACAGACTCACTCAGACTCAGACTCACAGACTCACAGACTCACAGACTCACTCAGACACTCAGACTCACAGACTCACAGACTCACAGACTCACAGACTCACTCAGACACTCAGACTCACAGACTCACAGACTCACAGACTCACAGACTCACAGACTCACAGACTCACAGACTCACTCAGACACTCAGACTCACAGACTCACAGACTCACAGACTCACAGACTCACAGACTCACAGACTCACTGACTCACAGACTCACTCACTGACTCACAGACACTCAGACTCACAGACTCACTCAGACACTCAGACACTCAGACTCACAGACTCACAGACTCACAGACTCACAGACTCACAGACTCACAGACTCACTGACTCACTGACTCACTGACTCACAGACTCACTGACTCACAGACTCACAGACTCACTGACTCACTGACTCACTGACTCACTGACTCACAGACTCACAGACTCACTGACTCACTGACTCACTGACTCACTGACTCACAGACTCACTGACTCACAGACTCACTGACTCACTGACTCACTGACTCACTGACTCACTCACTGACTCACTCACTCACTCACTGACTCACAGCTCGATGACACACGAGCTGCAGCCTCACATTAACGTCTCACTCGTATGAGCGGTTCGTCCTGTTAAAGAGGTTTAAAGTTTGCACTATATGGCTCTGTCTCTCTGTGTCCAGCAGGTGGCGCTGAGCCGACTGAGGCCAAGAAGAAGAAACGTCTGAGGAAGAAGCTGAACCAAAAGAAACGAGCGAAACTGAAGGAGAAACTGAAGAACGGAGCTATCGAACCGTACGAGTCACTGCCCTCACATCCTGCAGCAAAACTAAACTAAACTAAACTAAACCCGGAACGGTCACTGTCCAATTAAAACGCTGCGTTCCATTGGAGCTGGAAAGTTTAATCACAGTGAAACAAATAATACAAAGAACTTTAAAATTGTTTGCCTTCATCTATGTCACTTCCTGTCAGTGTCCAATCAGGAAGTGACACTATGAACATCACAAAAACTGTCAAACTAAAGAAAACTGGAAACAATCTTTAGCAAAATCTGACCCTCTTAATCCTCCACCTGAACACGCAATCAAACTTTATTTATAAAGCGCTTTTCATACCAAAGGTATCACAAAGTGCTTTACAGATTACAACATTTAAATCAAGTATCCAGGCAAACATAATGTCCAAATAAGCGTCAGCAGTAGGTGGCGACGAGCGGCGCGGGTGTCCCCTGACCTTAGACTCTCCAGCACGGCAAGGAAAAACTCAAAAACCCGGAGGGAGAAACGAGAAACCTTGGGGAGAACCACAGAAGGTGGAAAGATCCACTCCCATGGACGGACAGGCTATAGAGACCCAGGCCGATGGGATCCCCTCAGCAGAAGGGCCAGGATCAAGACCATCCAGTCCTTGCTGTCAATCCAGTAGGCAGGCTTCCTCCGTTTAGCCGGGTTCCTCCGTTCAGCCGAGTTCCTCCATTCGATCTAGACAGACACTCCCAAGGGGGAGTGGGACAGGAGACACCATGTGAATAGTAATGAACAGACTACAGATAAGATAAATATTGTATCATAATAAGACAAAGTTTGCAGTAAGAAGAAGAAGAAGAGGATAGCGCTCAGTGTACCGTACTTCCCACAGCAG
Organism: Neogobius melanostomus; assembly: GCA_007210695.1. NCBI lineage: Eukaryota > Metazoa > Chordata > Actinopteri > Gobiiformes > Gobiidae > Neogobius > Neogobius melanostomus. The sequence goes on from VHKM01000654.1 coordinate 103,154, forward strand.
TGTTTCTCCTAAGGCAGCTTTACTTCAGGCTGTGGGTTAGAGCTTTACCTAACTGACCTGATCATAAGCTAATTCAAAGAGGTACGTTTTGAGCCTAGTCTTAAATGTAGGGACTGTGTCTGCTTCTTTAACGTGAGCTGGAAGTTTATTCCATAAAACCGGAGCTTGGAGCTAAAGGCTCTTCCTCCTACAGTGATTTTGGAGCTAAAGGCTCTTCCACCTACAGTGATTTTGGAGCTAAAGGCTCTTCCTCCTACAGTGATGTTGGAGCTAAAGGCTCTTCCTCCTACAGTGATTTTGGAGACTCGAGGAATCACTAGTAGCCCTGAGTTTTGAGAGCGGAGTGCTCTGGTTGGCTGATATGGAACGATAGCGTCTTGGAGATAAAGCGGAGCCAAACCTTTTATGGCTTTAAATGTGAGGAGCAGGATTTTAAATTTGATTCTAAATTCAACAGGAAGCCAATGGAGAGACTTTAGCACAGGTGTAATGTGTTCTCTTCTTTTTGTACGCGTTAACAATCTTGCAGCTGCATTTTGAACTAATTGAAAACTTTTTAAGGAACTTTTAGGACACGCTGCTAGCAGGGAGTTACAGTAGTCCAGCCTTGATGAAACAAAGGCATGGATAAGTTTTTCTGCATCACTCTTAGGGAGGATATTTCGTATTTTAGCAATGTTGCGCAGGTGAAAGAACGCAATTTTACAAGCCTGGTTTATATGTGTTTTAAAAGAGAGGTCTTCGTCAAACAGAACTCCAAGGTTTTTTACTGTAGAGCTCGTTGATACGCTAACATTATCCAGGGAGATGATCTGCTGAGATAGAGACTCTCAGTTTTTGAGGACCTAATATAATAACCTCGGTTTTATCAGGGTTAAGGTGGAGGTAATTTACAGTCATCCAGGTGTTAATGGCTTTTACGCAGGAACTAAGTGTATCTAATTTATCTGTCTGACCTGGTTTCATTGATAAGTACAGCTGTGTGTCGTCCGCGTAGCAGTGGAAATTTATATTGTGATTTCGGATTATGTTACCTAGTGGAAGCATGTACAATATAAATAAAATTGGCCCGAGAACTGAGCCCTGTGGCACCCCATAGCACACTTTGGAACACGGTGAAGACTGTTGGTTTACATTAACAAATTGGTGCCTATCAGATAAGTAAGATTTAAACCAAGAGAGGGCTGTTCCCCTAATGCCTACGTCAGTTTCTAACCTCTGCAGGAGAATATTGTGGTCGATTGTGTCAAAGGCGGCACTGAGGTCTAACAGAACTAGGATTGAAGCTAGTCCGGCGTCAGCTGCTAATAACAGGTCGTTGGTAACTTTGACTAAGGCGGTCTCTGTGCTATGATAAGTTCTGTATCCTGACTGAAATTTTTCAAATAAACTATTGTCCTGTAGGTGGCGGCAAAGCTGCTTAGCCACTACTTTTTCAAGGACTTTTGAAATGAAAGGCAAATTAGATATGGGCCTATAGTTTGCTAAAATATCAGGATCGAGATTGGGTTTTTTCAAAAGTGGTTTGATAACAGCATATTTAAAGGACTTTGGCACATACCCATTTTCTAAAGACGAGTTAATTATTTTCAATATGGTATCTGAGATTTCAGGAGTAATTTCTTTGAGGAGTTTAATTGGGATTGGATCTAGAAGACAAGTTGATGGTTTTGAAGACATAATGATTGATAATACCTCAGCCTCATCTATAGTTATGAACCTGTCTAAGACTGCAATAAAGAAAGAGACGATAACGTGAGGAAAAAGATTACTTTAGGTCTTAGCTTTCAAATGAGGCGTGACTCCGGCCTATAGGCTGTAAACTCCAGTCCAGAAGCTTTTAGATTTGGGTAAAGGCGGGGCTTAAGAGGTTAAATATAATAAACTCATTTATAATCAATCAATCAATCAATCAAACTTTATTTATAAAGCGCTTTTCATACCGAAGGCATCACAAAGTGCTTTACAGATTACAACATTTAAATCAAGTATCCAGGCAAACATAATGTCCAAATGAGCGTCAGCAGTGGCGACGAGCGGCGCGGGTGTCCCCTGTCCTTAGACTCTCCAGCACGGCAAGGAAAAACTCAAAAACCCAGTGGGAGAAACGAGAAACCTCGGGGAGAACCACAGGCTGGAAAGATCCACTCCCATGGACGGACAGGCTATAGAGACCCAGGCCGATGGGATCCCTTCAGCAGAAGGGCCAGGATCGAGACCATCCAGTCTCCGTTGTCAATCCAGTGGGCAGGGTCCCTCCGTTCAGCCGGGTTCCTCCGTTCAGCCGGGTTCCTCCATTCGATCTAGACAGACACTCCCAAGGGGGAGTGGGACAGGAGACACCATGTGAATAGTAATGAACAGACTACAGATAAGATAAGTATTGTATCATAATAAGACAAAGTTTGCAGTAAGAAGAAGAAGAGGATAGCGCTCAGTGTACCGTACTTCCCACAGCAGTGTTTCTCCTAAGGCAGCTTTACTTCAGGCTGAGGGTTAGTGCTTTACCTAACTGACCTGATCATAAGCTAATTCAAAGAGGTACGTTTTGAGCCTAGTCTTAAATGTAGGGACTGTGTCTGCTTCTTTAACGTGAGCTGGAAGTTTATTCCATAAAACCGGAGCTTGGAGCTAAAGGCTCTTCCACCTACAGTGATTTTGGAGACCCGAGGAATCACTAGTAGCCCTGAGTTTTGAGAGCGGAGTGCTCTGGTTGGCTGATATGGAACGATAGCGTCTTGGAGATAAAGCGGAGCCATACCCTTTATGGCTTTAAATGTGAGGAGCAGGATTTTAAATTTGATTCTAAACTCAACAGGAAGCCAATGGAGAGACTTTAGCACAGGTGTAATGTGTTCTCTTCTTTTTGTACGCGTTAACAATCTTGCAGCTGCATTTTGAACTAATTGAAAACTTTTTAGGGAACTTTTAGGACACGCTGCTAGCAGGGAGTTACAGTAGTCCAGCCTTGATGAAACAAAGGCATGGATAAGTTTTTCTGCATCACTCTTAGGTAGGATATTTCGTATTTTAGCAATGTTGCGCAGGTGAAAGAACGCAATTTTACAAGCCTGGTTTATATGTGTTTAAAAGAGAGGTCTTGGTCAAACAGAACTCCAAGGTTTTTTACTGTAGAGCTCGTTGATACGCTAACATTATCCAGGGAGATGATCTGCTGAGACAGAGACTCTCTCAGTTTTTGAGGACCTAATATAATAACCTCGGTTTTATCAGGGTTAAGGAGGAGGTAATTTACAGTCATCCAGGTGTTAATGGCTTTTACGCAGGAACTAAGCGTATCTAATTTATCTGTCTGACCTGGTTTCATTGATAAGTACAGCTGTGTGTCGTCCGCGTAGCAGTGGAAATTTATATTGTGATTTCGGATTATGTTACCTAATGGAAGCATGTACAATATAAATAAAATTGGCCCGAGACCTGAGCCCTGTGGCACCCCATAGCACACTTTGGAACACGGTGAGGACTGTTGGTTTACATTAACAAATTGGTGCCTATCAGATAAGTAAGATTTAAACCAAGAGAGGGCTGTTCCCCTAATGCCTACGTCAGTTTCTAACCTCTGCAGGAGAATATTGTGGTCGATTGTGTCAAAGGCGGCACTAAGGTCTAACAGAACTAGGATTGAAGCTAGTCCGGCGTCAGCTGCTAATAACAGGTCGTTGGTAACTTTGACTAAGGCGGTCTCTGTGCTATGATAAGTTCTGTATCCTGACTGAAATTTTTCAAATAAACTATTGTCCTGTAGGTGGCGGCAAAGCTGCTTAGCCACGACTTTTTCAAGGACTTTTGAAATGAAAGGCAAATTAGATATGGGCCTATAGTTTGCTAAAATATCAGGATCGAGATTGGGTTTTTTCAAAAGTGGTTTGATAACAGCATATTTAAAGGACTTTGGCACATACCCATTTTCTAAAGACGAGTTAATTATTTTCAATATGGTATCTGAGATTTCAGGAGTAATTTCTTTGAGGAGTTTAATTGGGATTGGATCTAGAAGACAAGTTGACGGTTTTGAAGACATAATGATTGATAATACCTCAGCCTCATCTATAGTTATGAACCTGTCTAAGACTGCAATAAAGAAAGAGACGATAACGTGAGGAAAAAGATTACTTTAGGTCTTAGCTTTCAAATGAGGCGTGACTCTGGCCTATAGGCTGTAAACTCCAGTCCAGAAGCTTTTAGATTTGGGTAAAGGCGGGGTTAAGAGGTTAAATATAATAAACTCATTTATAATCCACTGAATCATGTGACTGGAGAGAAGAACACAGGAATGTAAATACTGTTTAGGCTCAGTCGTATCTCAGATGAAGGTTCTTGAGTCGTCGTCTATACTCTGTAGTTTTGGGATGTTTCGATCCAAAAGGCTTCGTCAGCAACACTAAGGTTTCAGCTCGACTGGATAAAGACTAAGTCCCTCCTCTTCCTTAGAGGCTCCGCTCGACTCAGACTGTGTTTGTGATTTAAAGCACAGACTCGAGATGAAGCTCAGTTATTCCCGTTTGTTTCGTCTCGTCTGAACTTTGCTGTTTTTGATCCAGGACTGAGCGGAAAAACAAACCCACGGCCGTCGACTCAGAGGAAGCTGCTCCGAAGAAGAAGAAGAAGAAGAAACTAAACCTGGAACAAACACAAACTCCAAAGAAGAAGAAGAACAAGGCGAGTCCTGAAGGCGTCCAGCAGGGGGCGGCACAGAAGAGTGAGTGCAGCTACATTTGGCTTTTATCACAGAATACTGAAGAAGTACTGCTGTAACTCCTTTACTCGAGTAGAAGCACAGATGTACTTAGAGAAAAGTAAAAACATCGATTTAAATCTGTTTTTTTCCTTTAGCCTCAGTGATTTAAGCAACATCAGCTCCTGTTTGTCGTCTTGGACTCATCGAGGAGAATATTTCAGTTTCCTCTCACACTTTAACATTAGCCCTGGTTACGTTTCTGCTGCTCCTCTCTGAGCCTCTCGTGTCAGGGCTGAAGTTTATCTCAGCGTCTGACTCTTGTTCATTTATTCTTTATTTTTGCAGAAAAGCTGAAGTGTGTGGAAGCTGCTGCTGTAGAAGCTGTTTCCAAGGTGAACAACTTAAACTGATTTATCAGATTTTATTCATTTATTTAGAAAAGGGATTGTATTTATTGCCTTTTGTTACGATTAACTGGTTATTATTCAGATAAAACCACATTTAAACCTGGCTCTGTCCATGTTGGCCTTTTACACAAAGACTGTTCCCTCTAAGCTGAGCATGACAGAGCGAGTAGAGACTGTGTTTACACTCAGACTCACAAGCTGTCGCTCAAGGCTCCAAAGAGAAACGTGAGCCAGAGCGCGAGCCAGAGCCTGAGCCTGAGTCAGAGCCTGAGTCAGAGCCTGAGCCAGAGCCTGAGCCAGAGCCAGAGCCAGAGCGCGAGCCAGAGCCTGAGCCAGAGCGCTCTGGCGTGAGCCATGTGCAGAGAGAGTCCTTTACACACATCAGCTGATCAGAGTGACGGGATGAAGATCACAGACTGGCTTTTATTCATTTAGCAGCACTGAGTTTTCATTTGGTTTCTGTCCCACAGCCTCATTTAACCGCAGCCTGTGAATTACTTACATGTAAATAAATAGGATATTCCTATATTGATATTGTGATATTATTAATAATATACTAGGCCGCACGGTAGCACAGCGGTTAGTGCTCGTGCTTCACAGCTAGAAGGTCCCTGGTTCGATTCCCACCTGGACGGGGCCTTTCTGTGTGGAGTTTGCATGTTCTCCCCGTGTCTGCGTAGGTTTCCTCCGGGTACTCCGGTTTCCCCTACCACTAAAAACATGTACAATAGGGCAGGATGAATGAGAGTGTGTTTGAGAGTGTGAATGGGGGACGACGGATGGAAATTAGCCTATGGCTACAATCCGGTGTGGCGTGTTTACATGCATGAGACCCATGTATGTTCATTAACATGCACTGTCCCGACCAAATAAACCAATAAATAAAAAAATAAAACTAAGTGATTAATATAAAACCAGGCAGTTGTACATGAGCCGAGAGGATGAAGCTGCCTTTAAACCAATGACTTTGTAAATGAACAGTTGTTTATTGTCCTTCATTGGCAGCAAATACAAGAATAATATAAAATATTATAAATATTGTTCTAAAACGAAACCAGAAAAACTGTGAAGTTAAATAAAAGGGACCACCTGACCCCCACAGGTCACACTAGTCACACTGGCCACAGTCGCTCAGTCACTCACACTGGCCACAGTCGCTCACACTGGTCACAGATGCTCACACTGGCCACAGTCGCTCACACTGGTCACACTCGCTCACACTGGTCACAGTCACTCAGTCGCTCACACTGGTAACTCCTTTACTCGAGTAGAAGTACAGATGTACTTAGAGAAAAAGTAAAACATCGATTTAAATCTGTTTTTTTTCCTTTAGCCTCAGTGATTTAAGGAACATCAGCTCCTGTTTGTCGTCTTGGACTCATCGAGGAGAATATTTCAGTTTCCTCTTTCTGCCGTGTGACGAGGCCTTACGCTCAGTCGCTCACACTGGTCACAGTCGCTCACACTGGTCACAGTCCCTCACACTGATCACAGTCACCGCTCAGAGTTTCTGCGTTTGCTCAGACACATGAAAAATTAGAGACTTAATTTTATACAAACTCTTTTTTGAGTTTATCATTATTATTTTTGTTTGTTTGTTTTTCAGAAGAAGAAAAAGAGGAAGAAGATTATTCCCACATGAGGTCAGTTTAAAGAGTTGTTTTAAAGGAGACAAACAAATGCTTCGGTCGCTCTGCAGGAGAAGGATTGTTATTGATCTAATGTTTCTTCCTCAGTGACGTCGCTGAAGAACGGGGCCGTCGCTGTCGAGTCTTATTTTACAAACGTTCAGATTTTTCTTTGTTGTTTTGGATGATGGATTTTTCTTTGGTTAAGGTCTTTTTACTGGATTTTTCAGAAACTGTAAAGATGTGACACTGTAATAACCACACGTTAGTCCGGGACATTTTTCTAAAAGTTACACACACAAAAAAAAGAGTCTGTTTAAGGGAAAACTCTTTGGGCCAATTTTGTCTCTTAAATCAGAGTCAGAATAGTTTTATTGCCATTGTCATCATGAAACATAAAACACATCACTTAGATAAATAATAAACTATAAGACACAAGGGCATGAATAAGATGAATATGAACTGACAGAACAGTGTGAGTGTTTTCAGACAGACAGTAAGTGTCAGCAGCAGATCTGAGCGTGGACATAGATCACATCATATGGACCATATCCTCCTGCCTGAGGGGAGGGGGTGAAGAGTAAATTAAATTAAATTCATGCAGTTCTTATATTTGAAGAATAATGTTTGAAATATAACTGACCTTGTATCACATGAATTACCGCATTTTAGGGACTATTTTCTCGCAGATCACTCCGCCGCTGCGTGAAAGCGCCACTAGACTCTTCAAATATAAGAACTGCATGAATTTAAGAAAAAAATATCTCCAGACATCAACAACACTCTGGATAACTAGGAAATGAGGCCCAATGTCAAAATCCCTTTAATCTTTACAATAACATGTTTAATTATTGCATTAATTCAATGTTTCTCAGATGGATTTGGGAAGTTGTCGTTCCTGATTTGAGCTTTGAACCCAAAAAAAAAAAAAAAGTTATTTTTTACAGATTTCTTTGAGCTCTGACCGTCTGTTTTTCTTTAATGTCTGTGTTTCTCACAGTGACTCAGGGCGTGTGTTTCCCTGAGGAGCTCCTGTCGTTATAATAAACTGTAAACTGTGTGATGATTCTGATCTGGAACTTTTTATTAAACCCACTTTTCTCTTGTTTTTTCAGTTTTCCTTCTTTGGCTTTGATCCTCTGATTGAAGATTTGTCTAAAACGTTATGAATTGAAACGTTTGTATCTTAAAGTATTCAGTGTTTTCTTCATGTAAAATATCTAATGGTCGGTCGAACTCAAAACAGCTCCATGTAGTTTCCTCCTCCTGCAGAGCGGCCGCTGACGTTCCAGACTTCAGTTAATATTAATAACGCCGTAATGACACAATGATCACTGACGTTTCTGAACATTTGAGAGAAAATGAGTTTTAAAGGTTCTTTTAGAAAGGTATAACAAAAAGCTGTAGTTTAAAACTAATTCGTAAACAAGAAGTCATAATAATAAAAGTAATCAAAGATTGGAGAGAAAAGTTTGAGAAATAAAGAAACCCTGTTGTGTGCAGCAGAAAAGTTTCTTCATAATTCAGCCTTTGTTAAAGTGTATACGACACATTAGACACAGTTTGTGCAAAAACATAACACGATTATATCTAAGATTTTACTAAAGATTATTCCAGTTTTCTTTAGTTTGACCATTTTTGTGATGTTTATGTTTTCACTTCCTTATTGGACACCGACAGGAAGTGACATCGAAGAAGGTAAACAATGTTAAACTGTTGCCGTGCCGACCATGTTAAGTCAATGGGAAATGAATGAGTCAAACTGCTATGGAATGTTTCCTTCTTTTATGTCACTTCCTGTCAGCAGCTTAAACATTCAAATAAAAATAACTTTTCTGCCCAACATTTCTTCATTAAAATTGCTGCTTCACTGAAAAAAATGATAATTATGCAACTGATGTAATCCATCTAAATAAGCCATATTTAAGAACATTAAAATCTGTCATATGGACTTTAAAGTAACGCTGGAGAAATGGTTGAGAGTTCAGTTCTTTTCCGCCTGGAGCTTCGCACATGGCGATGGGCGTGTCCAAAGACGCCTGTTGTTGTTTACTTTCAGTTTGTATAAAGCCCTGTTGCCGCGGCGACCTCCTGTTCGAGCCTAAACTCTGAGGAAAATGTCCGCCTGGCGATACGTATCGTTCCCGGTCCCCTTCGACGCCCCGCTGCTCCGCCCCCCGGGCAGCCAGGTGCACTCCAGACCCCACTACAGCGCCACCTACAGGCCCATGAGAGTACAGCGCCCTCAGAGAGCGAGGGCCGAGTCGTGGACCACAGGTCAGTGTCTGCAATATATACGTCCCACAATAACCTTTAAATATCACTGAGTTAAGCTCGTTTCCTCCTTAACGTCTCAGTTTAAACTGTCAGAGTAAAAACAGCCAAACTCTGTCTTTATGTTTATCTCTGAGGTTTATGCAGGAAGTCACTTTACAGGCGAAAGGTTTTTACACACAAGGAAATATTTCCTCTAATAAGTTTATTCAAACCTAAATAAATAGTATAGTAAATCTATCACTAAATAAATAGTATAGTAAATCTATCACTAAATAAATCTGCACATTTAAACCTGGCTCTGAACATTAGTGCTGACAGTTTGCTCTGGATCAGGACGTGTGAGGGCCCCGGATTACCGCCCCCTGGAGGTGTTCGGAGGCCCTGCAGAGGTGGAGCAGCAGCGCCCCTGGAGGAGGAGCTCAGTGAGGACGTGGAGCTGCTGGAGCTGAGTCTGAGGCTGAAGGAGTTCGAGCTGAGAGGAACGATCGGAGAGAAGGAGCCGAGTCCAGGTGAGACTCAGAGGGAACAGACGCTGCAGAAGTTACTCACTGTTAAAATAAATAAGCACTTTAAGAAGTTACTCACCGTTAAAGTGCTTATTACTTTAAGAAGTTACTCACCGTTAAAGTGCTTATTATTTTAAGAAGTTACTCACTGTTAAAGTGCTTATTATTTTAAGAAGTTACTCACCGTTAAAGTGCTTATTATTTTAAGAAGTTACTCACCGTTAAAGTGCTTATTACTTTAAGAAGTTACTCACCGTTAAAGTGCTTATTACTTTAAGAAGTTACTCACCGTCAAAGTGCTTATTATTTAAGAAGTTACTCACCGTTAAAGTGCTTATTATTTTAAGAAGTTACTCACCGTTAAAGTGCTTATTATTTTAAGAAGTTACTCACTGTTAAAGTGCTTATTACTTTAAGAAGTTACTCACCGTCAAAGTGCTTATTATTTAAGAAGTTACTCACCGTTAAAGTGCTTATTATTTTAAGAAGTTACTCACTGTTAAAGTGCTTATTACTTTAAGAAGTTACTCACCGTCAAAGTGCTTATTATTTTAAGAAGTTACTCACCGTTAAAGTGCTTATTATTTTAAGAAGTTACTCACTGTTAAAGTGCTTATTACTTTAAGAAGTTACTCACCGTCAAAGTGCTTATTATTTTAAGAAGTTACTCACCGTCAAAGTGCTTATTATTTTAAGAAGTTACTCACCGTTAAAGTGCTTATTACAGGCTTTACAAATATGACTTATTTATTGTCAGGCAGAAGTTCTTTTTATGATTGTTTTTAAGCTGAGTACTAGTGTACTCAGTAGTACTGGAGTCAAAGTACTGCTACTACGTAGTAGCAGTACTTTGTAGTAATAGTACTTACATAGTTTACCACCACCGAGTGTGGAGTGAATGTAAAATGCTCTCATGTAAAGCGCTTTGTGACCATGTCTGTGAAAGGCGATATATAAATAAAGATCTTCTTCTTCTCTGCAGTAACAGTACTCTGTAGCAACAGTACTCTGTAGCAACAGTACTCTGTAGCAACAGTACTCTGTAGCAGCAGTACTCTGTAGCAACAGTACTCTGTAGCAACAGTACTCTGTAGCAACAGTACTCTGTAGCAACAGTACTCTGTAGCAGCAGTACTCTGTAGCAACAGTACTCTGTAGCAGCAGTACTCTGTAGCAACAGTACTCTGTTGCAACAGTACTCTGTAGCAGCAGTACTCTGTAGCAACAGTACTCTGTAGCAACAGTACTTTGTAGCAACAGTACTCTGTAGCAACAGTACTCTGTTTAGCAGCAGTACTCTGTAGCAACAGTACTCTGTAGCAACAGTACTCTGTAGCAACAGTACTCTGTAGCAAGCAGTACTCTGTAGCAACAGTACTCTGTAGCAACAGTACTCTGTAGCAGCAGTACTCTGTAGCAACAGTACTCTGTAGCAACAGTACTCTGTAGCAGCAGTACTCTGTAGCAACAGTACTCTGTAGCAGCAGTACTCTGTAGCAACAGTACTCTGTAGCAGCAGTACTCTGTAGAACAGTACTCTGTAGCAGCAGTACTCTGTAGCAACAGTACTCTGTAGCAACAGTACTCTGTAGCAACAGTACTCTGTAGCAACAGTACTCTGTAGCAGCAGTACTCTGTAGCAGCAGTACTCTGTAGCAACAGTACTCTGTAGCAACAGTACTCTGTAGCAACAGTACTCTGTAGCAACAGTACTCTGCAGCAGCAGTAACAGTACTCTGCAGTAACAGTACTCTCTCTCTCAGACAGGTTTGTGAGGAACACATCTCGTGGTACAGAGAGCAGAGGCCGGAGCGACGGCCGACTCTACAGAAGTAAACTTTTTACTCTGGACCTAAAACATCAAAGTAAAGAATAAAGTAAAGTAAAGTATTTCTCCGGCTTCAGTTTATTTTATCATCAGGAATTAAGAGCAGGAGTGGTTTAATCGTCTCCATAGGAACAGAATAGACTTACGTAGGTCCATCATCAAATACACAAACACACCGCTCTCCACTCAATTTGCTGTGTCATACTTGTGTCTATCCAATCCAAACTCCCGAATGAACCTAAAGTATCGGCTCTACATTCTGCCCCCTAATTCATTGGTCACAGAAAGTGGGAGAACTTGCAAAATAGCAGGGTGTTCAAATACTTATTTTCCTCACTGTAAGTGTCCTGGGGCAGTTTGGCAACAGGAGGCGCTGTGGGGCTTCTTTCATGTAGTTAATGCAGAGTGAGATCAAGTCTCTGGCCTCTGGCTTCAGTCGAACAGCAGCCGATGTTTCCAAACACGAGAAGCTTGTCTGAAATAATCCAGAGTAACATGAAGTCCCTGAACACCACACAGACTCGGACTCAACATGACGTCCCTGAACACCACACAGACTCTGACACAACATGAAGTCCTGAACACCACACAGACTCTAACAATGAAGTCCCAGAACACCACACAGACTCTGACACATGAAGTCCCTGAACACCACACAGACTCTGACACAACATGAAGTCCCTGAACACCACACAGACTCGGACTCAACATGACGTCCCTGAACACCACACAGACTCTGACACAACATGAAGTCCCTGAACACCACACAGACTCTAACACATGAAGTCCCAGAACACCACACAGACTCTGACACATGAAGTCTCTGAACACCACACAGACTCGGACTCAACATGACGTCCCTGAACACCACACAGACTCTGACACAACATGAAGTCCCTGACACCACACAGACTCTAAACATGAAGTCCCTGAACACCACACAGACTCGGACTCAACATGACGTCCCTGAACACCACAAGACTCTGACTCAACACAAAGTCCCTGAACACCACAAGACTCTGACTAACATGAAGTCCCTGAACACACACAGACTCTGACTCAACATGAAGTCCCTGAACACCACACAGACTCTGACACATGAAGTCCCTGAACACCCACACAGACTCTGACACAACATGAAGTCCCTGAACACCACACAGACTCTGATCAACATGAAGTCCCTGAACACCCACACAGACTCTGACATAACATGAAGTCCCTGAACACCACACAGACTCTGACATAACATGAAGTCCCTGAACACCACACAAACTCTGACACATGAAGTCCCTGAACACCACACAGACTCTGACACATGAAGTCCCTGAACACCACACAGACTCTGACACATGAAGTCCCAACCAACAACCCTGAACCCACCACACAGACTCTGACACATGAAGTCCTGAACACCACACAGACTCTGGACAATGAAGTCCCTGAACACCACACAGACTCTGACACACACATGAAGTCCCTGAACACCACACAGACTCTAACACAACATGAAGTCCCTGAACACCACACAGACTCTAACACATGAAGTCCCTGAACACCACACCAGACCTCTGACTCAACATGAAGTCCCTGAACACCACACAGACTGACACAACATGAAGTCCCTGACACCACACAGACTCTGACACAACATGAAGTCCCTGAACACCACACAGACCTCTGACACCAACATGAAGTCCCTGAACACCACACAGACTCTGACACATGAAGTCCCTGAACACCACACAGACTCTGACACATGAAGTCCCTGAACACCACACAGACTCTGACACATGAAGTCCCTGAACACCACACAGACTCTAACACATGAAGTCCCTGAACACCACACAGGCTCTGACACAACATGAAGTCTCTGAACACCACCACAGACTCTGACACAACATAAGTCCCTGAACACCACACAGACTCTAACACATGAAGTCCCTGAACATCACACAGACTCTGACACATGAAGTCCCCTGAACACCACACAGACTCTAACACATGAAGTCCCTGAACACCACACAGACTCTAACACATGAAGTCCCTGAACACCACACAGACTCTGACACAACATGAAGTCTCTGAACACCACACAAACTCTGACACGACATGAAGTCCCTGAACACCACACAGACTCTGACACATGAAGTCCCTGAACACACACAGACTCTGACACATGAAGTCCCTGAACACCACACAGACTCTGACACATGAAGTCCCTGAACACCACACAGACTCTGACACAACATGAAGTCCCTGAACACCACACAGGCTCTGACACAACATGAAGTCTCTGAACACCACACAGACTCTAACACAACATGAAGTCTCTGAACACCACACAGGCTCTGACACAACATGAAGTCCCTGAACACCACACAGACTCTAACACAACATGAAGTCTCTGAAACACCACACAGGCTCTGACACAACATGAAGTCTCTGAACACCACACAGACTCTGACACAACAGAAGTCCCTGAACCCACACAGACTCTGACACAACATGAAGTCCCTGAACACCACACAGACTCTAACAATGAAGTCCCTGAACATCACACAGACTCTGACACATGAAGTCCCTGAACACCACACAGACTCTGACACAACATGAAGTCCCTGAACACCACACAGACTCTAACACATGAGTCCCTGAACCACACAGACTCTACACATGAAGTCCCTGAACACCACACAGACTCTAAAACATGAAGTCCCTGAACACCACACAGACTCTGACACAACATGAAGTCCCTGAACACCACACAGACTCTAACACAACATGAAGTCTCTGAACACCACACAGACTCTACACAACATGAAGTCCCTGAACACCACACAGACTCTGACTCACATTGAAGTCCTCTGAACACCACACAGACTCTGACAACATGAAGTCTCCTGAACACCACACAGAACTCTCTGACACCCACCCTGACACGACATGAAGTCCCTGAACACCACACAGACTCTGACACATGAAGTCCCTGAACCACCACACAGACCTGACACATGAATCCCTGACACCACACGACTCTGACACATGAAGTCCCTGACCCACACAGACTCTGACACAAGTCCCTGAACACCACACAGACTCTAACACAGTTTATTTACTTTAGGGCTTGTGGTGAAATCTAAACTCTTCTGGACTGGAGTTTACAGCCTCTAGGCCAGAGTAACGGCTCATTTGAAAGCTAAGACCTACAAAACTGGTCAAAGATTTTTCCTCACGTTGCTGCAGCGTCACTTTTATGTCATATTTTTATGCTTTTTCAAGAAACTTTTAAGATTTGGGTAAAGCTGAACTGGAGAAACAGCACTCAGTTCAGGCGGGGGTTAAGGTGTTAAATGTGTTTATATTGGACAGTTTTTAGGATTTTAATCTCTTCATTCATCAGATTTCAGTCATAGTTTTAAAACGACCTCTGGTGGAAGTTGTGTTGATTTTGAGAACAGTTAATGCAGGTTTTTGGTGAGATTTACTCAAATAATTCTTAGATTTACATTAACCTCTTAACCCCCACCTAAACAGAGCTCATTTTCTCCAGTTTGGCTTTACCCAAATCCAAAAAAAGCGTCAAATAGCAACGAAAACGAGGATGAAAAACAACCAAAAAAGTGACGAAAAAAGTCATGATCAGTTGTGTAGGTCTTAGCTTTCAAATGAAGCGTTACACTATAGACCCTTTAACTGCTGACATCATCAGTGACATCATCAGTGACATCAGCTGGAGGCAGGAAGTGATCAAGAGGAATAAGATTAAACTAAAACTAGCGATTTTAAGTGTAAAACTACAACTGAAACAGGTGGTCCTGTTGTGGCTTAAGGAGCAAGAACAAGAGGAATGACATTTGAGACGATAAAATAAGGTTTATCTGATATTTCCAACAGTTAGACATTTGTTTATCGTTACTATGACAACAGCTACAATGGAAATATATAGACCCTTTAATTGTTTGTAAACATTCCGGGTTTAGCTGGAGGCAGGAAGCTCGATTCCCATCTATTTCCATTGTAGCTGTTGTCATAGTAACGATAAATAAATGTCTAACTGTTGTTGGAAATATCAGATAAATCTTATTTTATCGTCTCAAATGTCATTCCTCTTGTTCTTGCTCCTTAAGCCACAACAGGACCACATTTTTCAGTTGTAGTTTTACACTTAAAATCGCTAGTTTTAGTTTAATCTCATTTCTCTTGATCACTTCTGCCTCCAGCTGATGTCACTGATGATGTCAGCAGTTAAAGGGTCTATAGGAATCTAACTTCCTGCCTCCAGCTAAGCCCGGAATGTTTACAAACCATTTAAGGGCGGTCTATAGGCTGTTAAGCTCCAGTCCGAGAAAACTAGATTTGGGCTAAGACTGAACTGGAGGACATTTTAGAGTCTCGGTCAAGTGTGTTCAGTCTCAGTGAGTCTCTGTCAGTCTCAGTCTCAGTGAGTCTCAGTGGTCTCTGTACAGTCTCAGTCTCAGTGAGTCTCTGTGAGTTCTCTGTCAGTCTCAGTCTCTGTGAGTCTCTGTCAGTCTCAGTCTTGGTCAGTGCTCAGTCTCGCGTGAGTCTCGGTGAGTCTCAGTCTCGTGAGTCTCAGTCAGTCTTCAGTCTTGGTCAGTCTCAGTCTCGGTGAGTCTCAGTCAGTCTCAGTCTTGCGTCAGTCTCAGTCTCGTTGAGTCTCGTGAGTCTCAGTCTCGTGCAGTCTCGGTGAGTCTCAGTCTTCGGTGCAGTCTCGGTGAGTCTCAGTCTGGTGAGTTCTCGCGTGAGTCTTCAGTCTCGGTGAGTCTCAGTCAGTCTCCAGTCTCGGTCTTCCGGTGAGTGCAGGACAAACGACACAGAGGCCTGTTTAGTACCAAACTTTTCACAGAAGAGAGCACAGCTTTTATTCATTAGGTTTCACTTTATTCCTGGTTGGCGCTGCGAGGGCCTGCAGGGGGCGCCAGTCGCAGGCTTTGTGTTTTTATAATTCATTGGATTTTTTTTCCCCATGTCAGTGCCAAAACATCACAAATGAAACAAACTTCCGTATTTCAAGTAATGTTATATACAAGAATAGAGAGGGGGCGGGGCTTTACAATATGTGCAGCTGTACATTTAGTCCTTACTTCGCCGGCCAGCGTTTGTGACAGGAGGAGAGGAGGAGAGGAAGAGGACCGGCCCGGGTGAGTGTGGAGGGTTTGCACCGACGTCCATATTTCCATTTCGTTTTAGTTTCTTTGGCAGTGGATTAAACCGAGAGCGATTTAGCAGAAATAATATTCGTGGACTTTCTCGATAACGATGTAACGACATAAACATCAGGAAACTGTAAAAATGTGCCGGAAACTTCCAGATTAACGTCGCAAGAGATGATTGTCCTGAACAGACAAAAGGCAGAAAAACAAACACTTTACCCCCAATTTTATCTCATTTTTAATCACATTTCAATGAGATAAAACCAGGTCGACCCAAAGTTAATTAGCGTTCCTGTGAATATAAAGGTTTATTTCATTTATTATTCCAGCACAAACATGTTCCTCCCGAGGACATTATTTCATCTGTGTCTTTGAGGTTTTCGCAGCTTGGAGATGGACTTCCTGAATGCGGGGACGTCATGTGCATACCCTCCATAGCAGCGGGCTGTGATTGGCCGGTGGGTGCGGTCGGGGGGCTGTGATTGGCCGCGGTGGCGATGCATAGCACCATGTAGGGACGCAAGAGGCGGAGCTACGTGACCTCCATCGCCACTGTGTTCTCAGACAAAGTGTTCAGGGGCGCCTTCTCCTGGTCACGGCCGTCCCTGCAACAGAGGGGGGGGGGGGGGGGGGACATTTAACCAACAGGAACAACGGGTAGTAGTTTATCTTATGAAAATAAAGTGGAGTCTGTACTGGAGCAGTGTCTGTGTTTCTTTTGCTAAAAACGTTTATCCAGAAGCAACTTAATCCCTACTTTAAACCCTATAAACGACCCTGACGGTCATTTAGCAAAGACCAAAACAGCTGAAAATATACAAATTCTCGCTAAATTAAATCATATCGTTTCCTTAAAGGCACTATACCGGATTTCTTGAGACACAACATTCAAAGTTAGTGGCTTCCTCTTTTATTGTTTGTAATATTCGCTCTGTGTGAGCAGAGGCGGCTCTCACCTGGGGCCCATGTCCAGGGGGGCTGTGGGGGCCCCCGGGGGGCTTTGGGCTTCTGACAGTGGGCCAGTTTCAGCGCCGCGGGCCCAGGGAGGAGACGGGGACAGTCCTGGGGCCGTGCGGCCTCTTCCCGGGGGTCAGGGCGCCCAGGGGGCCCAGGCGTAGGCTGTTGGAGTGAGGGGGGACGGGGGGCCCGTGCCGTTGTTACTGTGAGGGGTGGAGGCTGTGGAGCTGGGCAGGAGCGCACTGGGGCTGGGGGCGGGGGCTCCAGGGGCGGGGAGGCGGAGCTGGAGAGGTGACACGCCTTATACACACCTGAAAGTAAAGTTTATTTAGTCACTTTCACAGAGAAGTCACAAAGTGCTTCACAAAAATGACAAAACAAACACAGTCACAAAACATGGTCATAACACAACCGGTCATCTACTGGAAACAAACAAGGCTTTAAGTTTGCTTAGAATCACCAGGTGTTGGAAATGAAAGTGAGATGAGCTTTTTATAAACCGTTACAGTCTAAACGAGAACACACAAAGGATCATTTCAAGATCATCATGGACACATTTGTTCTAAGTTTAGAGATTTTCATCAGTTGGTAAAAACTCTTCCTTGTCAGACATTTCTTAACACGATCTCAGGAATGGCATCAGGGGAAATCACCAGCATCTGTGTTTTGTCTGAGTTTAGTTGTAGGGAATCTGTACAGAGCCATTGTTTCACTGTGCAAAACATTTCAGCAGAGTTTAACTGATGTTTTCCTTGTTTGCTCCTGTGACGCCTCCTCTGTGCTGCAGGGGGGCTCTTGGTGCCTCTTCAGTGTCTCAGAAGAAGAAATGTGTCGGTCTCAAATGTCATTAGCTCATAAGCTGCTGTTTACTTTTAAAAAGCTGCTTCTTCAGGACCGTTATGGACCCGCAAAGTAAAACAATCCATTGAACCTTCACAAAAACGCGGCAAAGACGCACAAAAGTATCCAGTAAACAATGTGGAACAGAAACCACAGCTGTACCAAGAGAGGAGGAGGTTGCCACTTGTTTACACATTGCCCTGACGTATGAACATACACGTCTGAAGGAGAGAATACTTCAAACGCACAGTACTGTGTGGGGAGTGCTGTCGTACCTGAGGGGGAGAGGACTCCGTTTACGGCGCCTCCTAGTGGCAGGTCGTCTTTACTCTTCAGCGCGAGCAGCTGCTCCGGTGTCACCAGAGCGGAGGCAGCGAACTGCGCAGACGCCTGGTCCACGGTGTTTCCCTGCGTCTGCGCAGACACACACTTTACTGAATCAATCAATAAACGCTTCAGTGGACGACGATGATGTGGTAAATGTACTGCAGGCCTGTGCAGCAGTGTTGAAATACAAGTATAAAGATGTGTAGATGTAAAAGTAATAATACGTATGCAGGCCTGTGCTGTAGTGTTGAAATACAAGTATAAAGGATGTGTAGATGTATAAAGTATATAATACGTACTGCAGGCCTGTGCTGTAGTGTTGAAATACAAGTATAAAGGATGTGTAGATGTATAAAGTATATAATACGTACTGCAGGCCCGTGCTGTAGTGTTGAAATACAAGTATAAAGGATGTGTAGATGTATAAAGTATATAATACGTACTGCAGGCCCGTGCTGTATGTTGAAATACAAGTATAAAGGATGTGTAGATGTATAAAGTATATAATACGTACTGCAGGCCGTGCTGTAGTGTTGAATACAAGTATAAAGGATGTGTAGATGTATAAAGTATATAATACGTACTGCAGGCCTGTGCTGTAGTGTTGAAATACAAGTATAAAGGATGTGTAGATGTATAAAGTATATAATACGTACTGCAGGCCTGTGCTGTAGTGCAGAAATACAAGTATAAAGGATGTGTAGATGTATAAAGTATATAATACGTACTGTGGCCTGTGCTGTAGTGCAGAAATACAAGTATAAAGGATGTGTAGATGTATAAAGTATATAATACGTACTGCAGGCCCGTGCTGCTGCTGCTGCTCCAGCTGCTGCCTCTGCATCAGAGATAACTGCTCCTGGTGCAGCTGGAACTGCTCCATCGTCAGCACTGGACACAGGACACACACGTTAGCACATGACCACATACAACATGTATAACAGGGTCAGGCCACAGTGAGCGCCCGAGGCCTAACCAGAGTTCACAGCAGAGAAGAGCAGGGATCTACCCTTTACTCACCCTGTGCGGGCGTATGTTTACTCACCCTGTACAGGCGTATGCTGGACTCTCCCTCCTCTGTGTGGGTGTGTTTACTCACCCTGTACAGGCGTATGCTGGACTCCCTCTCCTCTGTGTGGGCGTGTGTTTACTCACCCTGTACGGGCGTATGCTGGACTCTCCCTCTTCTGTGGGTGTGTGTTTACTCACCCTGTACGGGCGTATGCTGGACTCTCCCTCCTCTGTGTGGGCGTGTGTTTACTCACCCTGTACGGGCGTATGCTGGACTCTCCCTCCTCTGTGCGGGCGTGTGTTTACTCACCCTGTACGGGCGTATGCTGGACTCTCCCTCCTCTGTGTGCGGCGTGTGTTTACTCAACCCTGTACGGGCGTATGCTGGACTCCCTCTCCTCTGTGTGTGGCGTGTTGTTTACTCACCCCTGTACGGGCGTATGCGGACTCTCCCTCCTCTGTGTGGTGTGTACTCACCCTTGTACGGGCGTTATGTTGGACTCTCCCTCCTCTGTGATGGGCGTGTGTTTACTACCCTGTACGGGCGTATGCTGGACTCCCTTCTCCTCTGTTGTGGGCGTGTGTTTTACTCACCCTGTACGGGCGTAATGCTGACATCCCTCTCCTCTTGTGTGGTGCGCTGTGTTTACTCACCCTGTACGGCGTATGCTGGGACTCCCTCTCCTCTGTGTGTGTGTGTTTACTCACCCCTGTACGAGGCGCTATGCTGGACTCCCTCTCCTCTGTGTGGGCGTGTGTTTACTCACCCTGTACGGGCGTATGCTGGACTCCCCTCTCCTTCTGTGTGGGCGTGTGTTGTACTCACCCTGTACGGGCGTATGCTGGACTCCCTCTCCTCTGTGTGGTGTGTGTTTACTCACCCTGTACGGGCGTATGCTGGACTCCCTCTCCTCTGTGTGGTGTGTTTACTCACCCTGTACGGCGTATTGCTCCCCTCTCTTGTTGTTTTACTCCCCTGTACGGCGTATGCTGGACTCCCCTCCTCTGTGTGGGTGTGTTTACTCACCCTGTACGGGCGTATGCTGGACTCCCTCTCCTCTGTGTGGGCGTGTGTTACTCACCCTGTACGGGCGTATGCTGGACTCCCTCTCCTCTGTGTGGGTGTGTTTACTCACCCTGTACGGGCGTATGTGGACTCCCTCTCCTCTGTGTGTGTGTGTTTACTCACCCTGTACGAGCGTATGCTGGACTCTCCCTCCTCTGTGTGGGTGTGTTTACTCACCCTGTACGGGCGTATGCTGGACTCCCTCTCCTCTGTGTGGGTGTTTTACTCACCCTGTACGGGCGTATGCTGGACTCCCTCTCCTCTGTGTGGGTGTGTTTACTCACCTGTTACGGCGTATGCTGGACTCCTCTCCTTGTGTGTGTGTTTACTCACCCTGTACGAGCGTATGCTGGACTCTCCCTCCTCTGTGTGTGTGTGTTTACTCACCCTGTACGGGCGTAATGCTGGACTCCCTCTCCTCTGTGTGGGTGTGTTTACTCACCCTGTACGGGCGTATGCTGGACTCCCTCTCCTCTGTGTGGGGTGTGTTACTCACCCTGTACGGGCGTATGCTGGACTCCCTCTCCTCTGTGTGGGTGTGTTTACTCACCCTGTACGGGCGTATGTTGGACTCCCTCTCCTCTGTGTGTGTGTGTTTACTCACCCTGTACGGGCGTATGTTGGACTCCCTCTCCTCTGTGTGTGTGTGTTTACTCACCCTGTACGGGGCGTTATGCTTGGACTCCCTCTCCTCTGTGTGTGTGTGTTTACTCACCCTGTACGGGCGTATGCTGGACTCCCTCTCCTCTGTGTGGGCCTTGTGTTTACTCACCCTGTACGGCGTATGCTGGACTCCCTCTCCTCTGTGTGGGTGTGTTTACTCACCCTGTACGGCGTATGCTGGACTCCCTCTCCTCTGTGTGGGTGTTTACTCACCCTGTACGGGCGTATGCTGGACTCTCTCTCCTCTGTGTGGGTGTGTTTACTCACCCTGTTACAGGCGTATGCTGGACTCTCCCTCCTCTGTGCGGTTTTACTCCCGCGCTGACCCCCCTGTGGGGTTTACTCACCCTGTACGGGCGTATGCTGGACTCTCTCTCCTCTGTGTGGGTGTGTTTACTCACCCTGTACAGGCGTAGGCTGGCCTCTCCCTCCTCTGTGTGGGCGTGTGTTTACTCACCCTGTACGGGCGTAGGCTGGACTCTCCCTCCTCTGTGTGGGCGTGTGTTTACTCACCCTGTACAGGCGTATGCTGGACTCTCCTTCTGTGTGGGTGGGTGTGTTTACTCACTGTACGGCGTAGCTGGCTCTCCTCCTCTGTGTGGGTGTGTTTACTCACCCTGTACGGGCGTAGGCTGGACTCTCCCTCCTCTGTGTGGGTGTGTTTACTCACCCTGTACGGGCGTAGGCTGGACTCTCCCTCCTCTGTGTGGGTGTGTTTACTCACCCTGTACGGGCGTAGGCTGGACTCTCCTCCTCTGTGTGGGTGTGTTTACTCACCCTGTACGGGCGTAGGCTGGACTCTCCCTCCTCTGTGTGGGCGTGTGTTTACTCACCCTGTACGGGCGTAGGCTGGACTCTCCCTCCTCTGTGTGGGCGTGTGTTTACTCACCCTGTACGGGCGTAGGCTGGACTCTCCCTCCTCTGTGTGGGTGTGTTTACTCACCCTGTACGGGCGTAGGCTGGACTCTCCCTCCTCTGTGTGGGCGTGTTTTACTCACCCTGTACAGGCGTATGCTGGACTCTCTCTCCTCTGTGTGGGTGTGTTTACTCACCCTGTACAGGCGTATGCTGGACTCTCCCTCCTCTGTGTGGGTGTGTTTACTCACCCTGTACGGGCGTAGGCTGGACTCTCCCTCCTCTGTGTGGGTGTGTTTACTCACCCTGTACGGGCGTAGGCTGGACTCTCCCTCCTCTGTGTGGGCGTGTGTTTACTCACCCTGTACGGGCGTAGGCTGGCCTCTCCCTCCTCTGTGTGGGCGTGTGTTTACTCACCCTGTACGGGCGTAGGCTGGACTCTCCCTCCTCTGTGTGGGCGTGTGTTTACTCACCCTGTACGGGCGTAGGCTGGACTCTCCCTCCTCTGGCGCAGCCTCTGGGGCCGTAGGCGGTGGGACCCTCCTCAGCTCTCTGCTGAGGCGTCTGAACAGTGGGGGGCGTTGTCGAGCTGAGCCAGGGGAAGTGTCCGTGGCCGGAAGTGTCTCCAGCGACAGGCCTTAATGCTCAGCAAGAGGCGGGTGAGGTCTGTGTGCCAGCGGCGGTCTGCAGGGGGCGCTGTGGGGTTAGAGGGCGGTGTGGGCAGAGGGGGCACTCTGTCCGAGGGGCGGGGGGAGGCGCTCCGGCGGAGAGGGGGGGTAGAGATGGTGATACACGGGGTCGTAGTCCGAGTGCGCCCGGTCCAGGATCACCCTAGAAATATAAATATACTGTATATAATATACATAATATATAAATACTATAATACATATAAAGCCTTTACTGTATATAATACATATAAAGCCTTTACTGTATATAATATATATAATATATATACATAAAGCCTTTACTGTATATAATACATAAAGCCTTTACTGTATACAATACATAAAGCCTTTACTGTATATAATACATATAGAGCCTTTACTGTATATAATATATATACATAAAGCCTTTACTGTAGGCATGGGACGGTAACCGGTTTCAAGGTATACCACGGTTTTGGAAAGTCACGGTAACTAAACCTTCACAATTGTCCTACTGGCGGTAATGGCTGACGTTTTGGCAACCTTTGTCAGAGGTACAGCACTGATCGTTGTTGCCGCTCCTGCTCCCGCCCCCTGACGCTTCTCCCTCTCTGAGACGCTGCTGCAAGACCAGCAGCCAGCCTCATTGCTAGCTTTTGCTAGCCTAATAGCTTGCCGTGCAGGCAGAAAGCATGGATGCGGCCGACAGCGAAGATGCAGCTGAACTCTTTCCCCCAGCCAAAAGAACAAAGTCTGCCATATGGGATTTTTTTGGTTATAAGAAATGTACAGATGGTAGTGGCTTAGAGGATCTGGGAACTCCAACATGCAAGAAATGTCTACGAAAGGTTTCCGCGATGGCACATCTTCGAGAACACCATCCAAGCGTCTCAAAGCTAAGGTAATGCATATATTGAAAAAGGCCAATAACAAAACTAATGGCATCTGTAGCCCATGTTTGTACCCATGCTAGCAACACCTATTTTTCCACATGAAATTATATATACATATAAAAATAACGTATATTTTTTTTACGAATGTGGTTGTGAACTTGTATGTGTGTAGCTACTAGCTAACGAGTCAAACGTGGTACAAGTTACATTATATGAAATCGATGAAAAAGAAAACACGTCGCCATGCGGAGGTTGCTGATATTAGCCTGTCAACACACACGACTGATGGCACTCTATATCAAACGTGTGTGTTGATTCACTGATATCGACAACCTCCGCAATGGCGACGTGTTTTCTTTTTCATCGATACAAATTCAATTCAAGTTTATTTGTATAGCACATTTAAAAACAACTGCAGTTGACCGACGTGCTTCACAGTAAGCATGTCCCACCAAATTAAATTTTGTATTGATTAATAATAATACTGTATTATTTCCATAAAATGTACCAAAAAAAGAATACCTTAATGGTTTGCAATATCTTACGACCCATTGCAATGCCATTTTCAGCAAAGACATTGATTAGGTTAACAATTAAATGTGTGTGGAAATAAACAGCAAATTCAATGGTTTGCAAAACCCACACAGCTGATATCAATGAAAAATTAAGGCTTTACTTTGACAAGTTTGTCCCTTAAAGGGATATTTCAGGATTTTTGACACAGGGCCTCATTTCCTAGTTATCCAGAGTGTTGTTGATGTCTGGAGATATTTTTTTCTTAAATTCATGCAGTTCTTATATTTGAAGAGTGTAGTGGCGCTAGGCTAATGCTAGGCTAAAGCATGTCTATGGTATCAGTTAGCCTGCATTAAAAACAGTGTGACCCACTCCACAGTGCACCTGAGGTAAATCACTTATAACACCAGACTAACCATATAAATGTCTGTGTTAATAGAATCATTTAAAATAACTTATATTTGAGCAGCATCAGCTTCGTGGCTGTAAGCTAACGCAGCGGCGGAGTGATCTGCGAGAAAATAGTCCCTCAAAATGCGGTAATTCATGTGATACAAGGTCAGTTATATTTCAAACATTATTCTATTAACACAGACATTTATATGGTTAGTCTGGTGTTATAAGTGATTTACCTCAGGTGCACTGTGGAGTGGGTCAGACTGTTTTTAATGCAGGCTAACTGATACCATAGAAATGCTTTAGCCTTGCCCTAGCCTAGCGCCACTAGACTCTTCAAATATAAGAACTGCATGAATTTAAGAAAAAAATATCTCCAGACATCAACAACACTCTGGATAACTAGGAAATGAGGCCCAATGTCAAAAATCCCGAAGTATCCCTTTAATGTGTCACAATAATAATGATAATTGACACTTCAAGTTGATACCTTGATCAGTTTGTAAATTATAGTGTCAAATTAGTATTAGTAAAACCAATTATTTTCTGGGGATATACATTTTCATGGTTACAATCTTTTTTACTCTATGATTTCAGGTCACTGCCCTTTTGTTTACTTAATAAAATGACAAAATAATTCTTGCTGCATGAATAAATTTCAATGTAAGGTTTTGCAGGGAAGTTTGGGCACACCCTCGAGGAGCCGGGACCCGCAGCAGAGCAGTCCACTATTCAACAGACCTTCGCGAAACAACTGGCCTACCTTCCCACGTCTAAGCAATCAAAAGACTTG
Organism: Neogobius melanostomus; assembly: GCA_007210695.1. Lineage (NCBI taxonomy): Eukaryota > Metazoa > Chordata > Actinopteri > Gobiiformes > Gobiidae > Neogobius > Neogobius melanostomus. Next base: position 128,631 of record VHKM01000654.1, read on the forward strand.
AACTCTGCTGTGGCCTACTATATTGCAAAAGACATGATGCGTTCCAGGCAGTTGAGAAGCCAGGTTTTCTCAAACGAATGAAAACTGCAGTGCCTTTTTATAAAGTGCCGTCTCGCAAGTACTTCTCCAAAAATGAAATTCCCAAAATGTATGCTGACATTCGGACTTGTGTTCAAAAGGAAGTGGATGAGGGTGAGTGGTTCTCCCCAACAACAGACCTGTGGATAAGTAGTGGTGGGCCATTTATTAGCATCACTGTGCACTTTCTGTCTCCAGCCTGGCAGCTTAGGTCATTCTGCTTGGAAACCACTTTTTTCCCAGAGGACCAGACCCCTGACAACATCTTTGAATTTTTTGTGAACATGTTACAGGGGTGGCACATTCCCATGGATCGGTTGTCATGTGTTACAACAGACAACGCGACTAATATGAAGAAAGCTTTTCAAGGGGTCCCCTGTGTGTGGCTGAGTTGTTTGGGCCACAACCTCAATCTAGCCATTTCAAAGGTCCTCAAACTTAAAAGAGTTGAGTCGGCGGTCCGTATTTGCAGACAATTGGTCCAGTGTTTCAATCGTAGTTGGAAGAAGAAAAGGGAGCTTAGAAGGAACCAAACGCAACTGAAAATCCCAGAAAAGGCTCTTATCCATGATGTCGTGACGAGATGGGGTTCCACTTACCTAATGCTGGCACGATTCCTGGAGCAACAGCAGGCATGTTGTGCTGTACTGGCTGCAGATCTGAACCTGTGGCATCTTATGCCAAAAGACAGCCACATACACACCATAGAAAAGGTGAGTGATCTGCTGGGACCTTTAAATGACTTTACCGATGCACTTGGGTCTCCTCACTTGTCCTATAATGGATCACATTTCAGGCTTGCTCAAAGTGATGTCTGAAGATGGTCTCACTAAAGGCATGAAGAATATTATTCAACAAGATTTGTTGCAACGTTACTCTTCTGAGGATGTTAAAAATGTGATTGATATCACATGCTTCATTGATCCACGCTTTAAAGCTTCACAACAAACAAGGATGAGACGGTGAGTTGCATTGTCATGGAGGCGGTGAAACTTGCAGAAAGAGACTCGCCACAAAATGCACAAACCCCTACCACAACTCAAGAAGGTAAAGAAAACGACACCAGCACCACTACTACTACTCTGTTGTCCGCTCCTTCAAGGAAGAAAGATGCGCTGAAAAAATAACTGCAGCAAAACAAGTAAATAATGAAGTAGAAAATCTCACTGTGAGACAGAGAGTGACTTCAGAGGTTAATTTGTCACAGCCGGTTATCTCCTCGGATGCCAACCCACTGGAATGGTGGATGAACCATGTGAAAGAGCTGCCCATTCTTGGTAAAGTTGCTAACACATTCTTGTGTATTTCGGCAACCAGCATCCCTTCAGAACGGGTGTTTAGTTCTAGTGGACACATCCGAACCCCTTTTCGAGCAAAACTGAATCCAGAGAAAGTCAACATGTTAACTTTCTTGCACCATAACTTGGTGTAGAACAGGGGTCTCGAACTCGTTTGGACTGGGGGCCACAAATGCAAACCCAGTGTTGGTCGGGGGCAACAGACAAAGCCTTTTTTATTAAGTCAATTATGATTTAGCAACTTTTTATCGTTTGTTATAATAAACCTTAAAATAGACTGTACATTAACTATCTGCACATTAAGCTTCCAGAGGTTCCAATCGGCCAAACATTTACTGAGCTTCTGAATTAGAAATGACAGACTTAGACAATTAATGTTTTTGTAATTAATCTCATTTTGGTTCAGGTAAATTGGTTCAGGGCATCAGTGAATGATCTTTCAGGAGTCAGGTCCAGTTTCTGTCTGTTTGCCTATTTAGAAAGAAATGCAAAATGTAATTCAAATGTTATTTTAATTGAGTGTAGAAAGACCCAACCAGGGACTGGAGCTGATAATGAGCTCTAGCAATAAGCTTCACCTCATGTAAATAATGTGGAGTCAGTGGCCTCAGGCCTGTGACCTACAGTTAGTAAAAAATATAAGCCCCATCCATTATCTATCAATGTTGCTGTAATTATTTGCAGTATTTTTATACATTTCCATAATTCTCAATTTTTAATGTAACTATGGATCATGTGTTCACACGTGTCTTTAAGATTAAATTAATTGACATGATAATGCTGAGAGAGAGATGGAGAGAAAAGGCTCCTCACTTCACAGTTGTGACGCTTTTAAACATTAATTACGATGTGTTCACTTTGCAAAGTCATAAAGGTAAAGATGGTAAAGGTGCTTATTGTCAGGCTGCAGTGCTGTAACTTTTCCAGCACATGTTTAGCTGAACAACTAAAGTTTCTCCCTCATGTTCTGACAGTCTCCACCTGTTTCAGAAGCTCCTCTCACAGTCCGCTGCTGTTAGTCCGTTTGTTTGTTGAGAAAAGTTGATAAGACGTCTGCAAAAGCATCGCTCTTCCCCTGTCTGATGTGGTCATTCTCGCGTCTGCAGCGCATTAGCGCTACCGCGCGGTGCCTCATGGGAAATGTAGTTCTAACGTGTTTAATGCAATTTACCGGCGGGCCGCATGTAATATAAATAAGAAATCAACTCGCGGGCCGCAAAAATTATCTCGCGGGCCGCGTGTCTGAGACGCCTGGTGTAGAATCGTCATAAATACATGTAGCACAATCTACAAGACTTTTGTATTTGACTTCAGTTGATATTAGTTGTACTGTTGCTTCCCACCGAATTCTGATTGTGATTCTATTTGTAACATTTTTGTCCGGATACTTTTTGGGAGTAAAATGGTAAATTATTGCCTCAGTTATTTGATATTAAACAAGTGTTACTGATCAGTATCAAATGCTTTTCTATGTCTATGAAAAATTAAGAAGCAAAAAGCGTTTCCAATAGCTATTCTTTATCCTATGTTCATACTATGAGGGGGGGAAATAAAGTATGATGAGCTATTGGGAAGCACTGGCACAGTATTTCAAAGTTCAATGGCATTAATTGGTGACAGTTTTTTAAGCTTTAGTCACGATGCATCGAGTTGTTTACACTGCAAATGTAAGTAAATATCTCATTTTTTTGCTTGCAATTAAATGTTTATGCATTTTGTTTTGTGCAATGTTCAAGTGCAATATCTGCTGCAGTCAGATTATATTTTTCTTGTTAAATATATGTTCAAATTGTAAGAGGTTGGAATAGTTTCCAAATGCAAAAATGTTCTAATAACTGGGATCATATATTATTTCATGTAAAAATATCTTCATGACTTTATGTAGAACATGTTACATGAAATATGCAGCCTTTTTCAATAAAACCTTTTCAGAAAAGATGCTTAAGAGATTTATATACCATTCCACATTGAAATGATACAAAATAAGCTAATAGGTTAAACTTTAATATAAAACCCCTTACTATTATTAAAAATAAAACACATTGTTCACCATTAAGCCTTGTAATTTGGAATAATAGGCCGTTTCCAACTACAAGTGATTGCCAAAATGTTTATATGGCAATATTGTTTGTTGTATAGAGCCTTTTGCCTTCAAGTAAGATATGTCCACTAGGTGTCACTGTAAGATAAGTGTAACACAGGGTGGCAGCCAGGTTTCTACTGGACGCTCATGGGGAACGCACACGTTTGTTGACTTCTTGTTGAAGTGATACTGTTAGTGTGAAGAAGATGCTGAGACTGGGTTTATTATTAAAAGCAACAAGGGATCAATTTATAATGGCCAACCTTGGAGACGTTTTTGGCAACTGGCTCTCACCAAACTAACTGATCTGGCGCCGTAGAGTCATGCAGTGTATGCAGCTTTTCATGTTGCATCTGCGACTGAAGTCACGCAGCTCAGGAAACAGACAGTATACATGTTTTTGTGACAAGTGATTTTTTATAACTTTATTCGTTGTTCACAGGCTCACAGCATTTAAAGGCGTAACTAATTCAAAATGTAACAAACCAACTTTTTGATTACGCTTCCTGTTTTTTGCTAATCAGTATAAAAAAAAAACTTAACTTTACGGTATACCGTGATACCGCCGTATTTTAGGCACGGTTATCATACCGTCCCATCCCTACTTTACTGTATATAATATATATAAAGCCTTTACTGTATACAATATAAAGCCTTTACTGTATATAATATAAAGCCTTTACTGTATATAATATAAAGCCTTTACTGTATATAATATAAAGCCTTTACTGTATATAATATAAAGCGTTTACCTGCCGCCGCGTCCCACTCTGCGTCGGGCGAGGCCCAGGCAGCGTCGCGGCACCGTGAGAGACGTCAGGCTGTACCTGAACCGCGGCTGAGGCTGCGCTGCTTCAGACGGACTGGACCACGGCCACGAGGCCCGGGCGTCAGGCTGCACCTGGGACAGACAGAGGGAGGTCAGGGTCTGCTGTGGACCAGGAGGGGGAGGTCGGGGTCTGACCAGGAGGGGGAGGTCGGGGTCTGACCAGGAGGGGGAGGTCGGGTCTGACCAGGAGGGGGAGGTCGGGGTCTGACCAGGAGGGGAGGTCGGGGTCTGACCAGGAGGGGGAGGTCGGGGTCTGACCAGGAGGGGAGGTCGGGGTCTGACCAGGGGGGGAGGTCGGGGTCTGACCAGGAGGGGGAGGTCGGGGTCTGATCAGGAGGGGAGGTCTGGGTCTGATCAGGAGGGGGAGGTCTGGAGGGGGAGGTCTGGAGGGAGGTCTGGAGGGGGAGGTCTGGGTCTGATCAGGAGGGGAGGTCGGGGTCTGACAGGAGGGGGAGGTCGGGGTCTGACCAGGAGGGGAGGTCGGGGTCTGACCAGGAGGGGGAGGTCGGGGTCTGACCAGGAGGGGAGGTCGGGTCTGATCAGGAGGGGAGGTCTGGGGTCTGACCAGGAGGGGGAGGTCGGGGTCTGATCAGGAGGGGAGGTCTGGGTCTGATCAGGAGGGGGAGGTCTGGGTCTGATCAGGAGGGGAGGTCTGAGGGGAGGTCTGGAGGGGGAGGTCTGGGTCTGACAGGAGGGGGAGGTCTGGGGTCTGCGAGGGGGAGGTCTGGGTCTGACAGGAGGGGGAGGTCTGGAGGGGGGTCTGGAGGGGAGGTCTGGGTCTGACCAGGAGGGGGGTCGGGGGGATCGGAGGGGGAGGTCTGGGTCTGATCAGGAGGGGGAGGTCGGGTCTGACCAGGAGGGGGAGGTCTGGGTCTGATCAGGAGGGGGGTCTGGGAGGGGAGGTCTGGGTCTGATCAGGAGGGGAGGTCGGGGTCTGACCAGGAGGGGAGGTCTGGAGGGGGAGTTGTCTGGAGGGGAGGTCTGGGTCTGATCAGGAGGGGGTCGGGGTCTGATCAGGAGGGGGAGGTCGGGGTCTGATCAGGAGGGGGAGGTCGGGTCTGACAGGAGGGGAGGTCTGGGTCTGATCAGGAGGGGGAGGTCTGGGTCTGATCAGGAGGGGGAGGTCTGGAGGGGGAGGTCTGGGTCTGATCAGGAGGGGAGGTCTGGGTCTGATCAGGAGGGGGAGGTCTGGAGGGGGAGGTCTGGAGGGGGAGGTCTGGGTCTGATCAGGAGGGGAGGTCTGGAGGGGGAGGTCTGGGAGGGGGAGGTCTGGGTCTGATCAGGAGGGGAGGTCTGGGTCTGATCAGGAGGGGGAGGTCTGGGTCTGACAGGAGGAGGAGGTCTGGGTCTGACCAGGAGGGGGGAGGTCGGGTCTGATCAGGAGGGGGAGGTCTGGAGGGGAGGTCTGGGTCTGATCAGGGGGGGGGGGGGGGGGGGGGGGGGCTGATCAGGAGGGGGAGGTCTGGGTCTGATCAGGAGGGGGAGGTCTGGGTCTGACCAGGAGGGGAGGTCTGGGTCTGACCAGAGGAGGAGGTCTGGGTCTGATCAGGAGGAGGAGGTCTGGGTCTGATCAGGAGGAGGAGGTCGGGTCTGATCAGGAGGAGGGAGGTCTGGGTCTGATCAGGAGGGGAGGTCTGGGTCTGATAGGAGGAGGAGGTCTGGGTCTGACAGGAGGAGGAGGTCTGGGTCTGATCAGGAGGGGGAGGGACTCACAGCGTGGTAGTGACAGCCCGCTCTCCTCCTGAAGGCGAAGGCTCCATCAGGATCGTTCTCCTCTTCAGCCTCTGACGACCCCGACAACAGCTGAGGGTCAGAGGTCACAGGTTATTAAACCGTTTCTACAGAGGAAAATGATTAGCATGATTCCAGCAGAGCGGGAGATGAGGAAACCCGCAGCTTTATATAATAAATATCCCGTTTGTGTAGTAAATTTGGACTAATCGATTGAAAGAAATATTGCCTCTTTAAACCTGGAGGTTCATTTCAAGGGTTTCATCCTCAGTAAATGGAACCTTTGGCTGAACCTAGGCTGGGCAATATGGACCAAAAGTCATATCCCGATATATTTAGGTTGAATATCGATATACCATATATATCCCGATATTTTTTCCACAAAGTGAGAGCTGTGAAATGAAATGTTAAGTCAAAGTCAAATGCAAGTAGTTTTAATATTTAATATTGTGATTTCGATTTATTTTGATTTATTTTTTTATATTGTATTTATATTGCATATAACTAAACTATAGCAGAGACAATGAAATAGGACTTATTAAAGTATTACTTACTTTTTAGTCCTTAATAATCATATGAAATATAATTCAAAATAGTCCACATGCTCATTTACATAATTTACAATACGCTTATACTGATCTTTTTTTCCTTTTCTTTTTTTGCAAATAGCCCAAATCATTTCTTGATATTTGCTCTCGATTTAATTGTGTTTTAATCAGTGGTTGTGAGATAAGTTCTTATCTTTATCCCAAACATAAGCCTCCTAAACTAAGCCACAAACGACTCTTTACTCTTTACCAGCTGCACGTTGAGCCTGTGCAGCTTGTAAAGAGTAAAGAGTCGTTTGTGGAGAAAGAGACGTGTGAATCCGGAGGTGAGGGAGTTTATGATCAGAGCATCAGAGCGGGTATCAGCGAGGGAATGGACGGATTAGCGCTGCCGCTAACGCAATGCTAACGGGGAAAAGCAATAGTCCTTCGTGGTGGCAGCATTACAAACACTGATATTTTCACAGTACATCCACGATCTACTGCAAACCCTAACTAGACTGAAGTAAACAAAAGCACATGGCGCAGCGCACACCATGGGCCGTGGCCATCAGCTGCATGGGCCACAATCGCGTGCCTCCCTACATAAGCATGGTTTTGTTGCTATCTGATCATTTGTATCCGAACCATCTCCAAATGATTGAGCCACTGGTTTTCCTTGTACCAACTAAGGGACTTTCCTCCGCACGCTTCACAGACATTGTTGCTTTCTCTATGTTTGTGAAGAGTGCCTGAGTGTCTGAGGAGGGGCGGGGCCGCGGCGCTGGGAGCAGTGCAGAGAGCTCCGCTCAGCGGCTTGCCTGAAGCAAGTATTACAGCGCAAATTTGGACTATATCGATATATGAGATAGGGTCCAATTCCATATCTCTTTTAAAAATGTATCGATATATATCTTAAATATCGATATATCGCCCAGCCCTACCTGAACCACAGTCTCTGACCCGCGAGTACGGCTCGCTCTGACCCGCGAGTACGGCTCTGACCCGCGAGTACGGCTCTGACCCGCAAGTACGGCTCTGACCCGTGAGTACGGCTCTGACCCGCGAGTACGGCTCTGACCTGTGAGTACGGCTCTGACCTGTGAGTACGGCTCGTCGTCGGAGCTGGGGAAGTCGTATTGGTTCAGGTCTTTCGCGTTGAACAGAGTGTGATGAGCGCCCCCTGCTGACAATGGCGTTGCCTTCTGCTTCTTCTCGTATTTCCTCTTCTGTCGGGGGGCGTCGCACTTCTCCGGCTGAAAGGCACAGGTTTCCCTTTTCATTAGTGATCTGCTTTTGTTCGGACGATGAAAATTCACTGCATTTGTGGTTCAACTTTTCTTAACAGCCTACAGGATTTCTACAGGAGCTGCAAGTCCAATTTAATACTTTTAATGTCCAAGTATACAGTACTTTGTGTGGGAGTTGTAGTCCTGTACCTTAGACTTGTAGTCCTTTAGGTCTCTGGTCTGTGTGTGTGTGTGGAGTTGTAGTCCTGTACCTTAGACTTGTAGTCCTTTAGGTCTCTGGTCTGTGTGTGTGTGTGGGAGTTGTAGTCCTGTACCTTAGACTTGTAGTCCTTTAGGTCTCTGGTCTGTGTGTGTGTGGGGAGTTGTAGTCCTGTACCTTAGACTTGTAGTCCTTGAGGTCTCTGTGGTCTCTGTGTGTGTGTGGGAGTTGTAGTCCTGTACCTTAGACTTGTAGTCCTTGAGGTCTCCGTGGTCTGTGTGTGTGTGTGGGGTTGTAGTCCTGTACCTTAGACTTGTAGTCCTTGAGGTCTCTGGTCTGTGTGTGTGTGTGTGGGAGTTGTAGTCCTGTACCTTAGACTTGTAGTCCTTGAGGTCTCTGGTCTGTGTGTGTGTGTGGGAGTTGTAGTCCTGTACCTAGACTTGTAGTCCTTGAGGTCTCTGTCTATGTGTGTGTGTGGGAGTTGTAGTCCTGTACTTAGACTTGTAGTCCTTGAGGTCTCCGTGGTCCTGGTGTCTGTACTGGTTGGTGAGGGGAACCAGGGGGATGATCTGGGGCCGGATCAGGGCCCGCTCTGCCAGGACCTCGGCCATCACCTCGCCGCCGAAGTCTCCCATGGTGTTCCTGCAGGAGAACAGCAGAGGTGAGTAAACAGGTGACGGTCAGACCGAGCGAGGTGCCGGCGGACAGACACACGCACCTCTTCTCGCAGATCTCCAGCGTCAGGTGAAGCAGCTCCCTCTTGCTCTTTTCCCGCCGTTTGATCATCTCCAAAATGGTGACCGCCCGGCTCAGGTCGCGCCGCAGTTTCAACATCTTCTCATAAGACGCCTCGTCGTTCTTACGGTTCTGCAGAGGAAACAGAGTATATGGTTGTGGAGTAGGCGCTAATACGACTCACCGGGAGAGAACATGTCCAAATGTTTTCCCTGATCGTTTGGCAGTTTGATTGGATTCACAAATCTGCCACATTGGTCTCATGCTGAACATCCCGCTCACTGTTTTGAAAAAAGGCTGCGTTCACATGACATCATACCTCTCTAAAGAGCCTATAGTTCAGAACTGAGGCGGTGGGCAGCTGAAATCTGCACGGTGGCAACTACAGTAACTAAGGCTGTACGATTAACAACTCAAGCTAAAGCGAAGCAGCTAACGTTAGCAACATTAAGTCGTGTTTAGTTCAAAGACCTGGCTGTCTGTTCTCCTCCCACTCTCCTAGTGCATTGTGGTCTATATGGCGTGACCACGATAGTCACTATATGGGGAAAATTGAGGACACAGCCACAGTCTCCGCCCACCCCCCTGCTCCACCTGAGACATCACTGATTCATTCATAAAGTCAGGTAAAGCAGGAAAATGTCCAAATACTTCCCTTTAACATTAGTTGTGCTTCAACTACGAGCTGTTTAGAATGTCATGTGAACTACGGCTGAACGAGATTGAAGTAACTTGTGAATCCGTCTACAGAATTCTTATACCTTTCAGGCCGTTTGTGACTTTTAGAAAGTGTCATTAAAGTACAATACTGATGTAAGAGTTTCATATAAAGACTGACGCACCTTCCTGGTCTGCATCTTCTCGGTGCGGCGCCTGAAGGCCACGTAGGGGTCGTTGGTGGAGGATCCGTCCCGTTTCTCCTGCTTCACGGTGGGGATGAGGGACTGAGCTTTACTGCTGCGCCGCTTCCTGCTCCAGTACTCGAACACCTCCTTGATCAGCTCGTCGTCCTCCTTCAGCAGCAGCTTGGCCTCGGGCAGACTCACCAGCTGCAGACACACACACATCAGCAGACATCAACATCTGCACATGCTTCTGACAAAGGGCTGGGATGTAGCCTGGAAGGATTTGTGGCCATGTTTCACTTAAAAGTTTGAAACTGTGTTTATTACAGTTTTTAAAGTTCAAATCCAATACTGAAGGTGAGACGCTGCAGGTGAACAGGAAAAAATAATAATGTAAGACATTAAAAAGGAAACTTTGGCTGAACATTACTGATGTAAATACAGTATGAGAAAAAAATGTATTGCACGTTTGTCATTTTGTGTTTTCATATAAAATAAGGCGTTTTCCGCATGAACAATGGTCAAATGTGCAGCTATTTTCAAAAATCTAAATGGACCCAGATTTAAATGTGTGGTTATATTTTGTGCCGCATTAGTAACAAAAAGTTTTGGATCTTGTTTTTGAATAAGCTAATCATAAGTAGGAGTGTGACAATATATTGATTTTCCGATATATCGCCATATTTTGTGGGACGATACGATACACTTTTGATGACGTCATGCATATTAATGAGCAACGTCATGCATATTAATGAGGCAGCAGTGCACCACTGTTTTCACAGTCAATAGAGGCCAATAATTTTGAATTCTTGATCATTATAATGATAAAGAATTCAGTCAGACCAGCAGGGGGCAGCACTACAGTTTGAAACACTTGGACCAAACACTGTCACACAAATAATTAAGCCAAATCAGCATTATCAGTCCGCATGCGTGGTAATGTTCCGGTCAAAGTTCACAACTACTATCATAGTGGAACAATGATACTATTTAGTGACTATATGGCTCTTAAAGTGGTTTTATATGCCTGGTTCATTCATTCTCCATTGCAGTGCGACTGTCCTCAGGGGCTTAATCAGTGTATGGAAGAGTTATGCCCTGTTCACGAGTGCAATAAAGGAACCTCACAGCGTTTTATGCGAGCCGCCATACGCACTCATCACATTTCCTACTAAAAGAAAAGATCCAGAACGTCGTGACCAATGGATTAAATGTGTAAGTTTGACATATGCTAACTAGTAATGCTATTTGTAACCAATACGTCTATTTACTTAATTCTCGAAGACCTCACAGTCACTGATTACTATGACAACGGACAGCGCCATTTTAGCGTGGTTTCCAGTTGCCTGACACAGCCATGGATCAATCATGAAATACCTACATCTGGCAGGGAAAGCGGTGCCAATTTTAGCTACTAAGCGAAGCAAAGCTATAACTAACTGTTCTTTTTTATTATTTATTGGTTTAGCCAGGGCCACAAGTTCTTTTTTCTCTCCCCAGTAACACTGTGTCCCCGTTTCTTTCAAAATTCTTTAAAACATCGATTTTCAACGCTCAAAATAATCAATATCTGTCACACTCAGTCATGTGCACAGATACGAGCTGGGTAGTCCTGACCTTTAACCTGGACCAGCATGCTTTGCGCTCGGTGAACTGCTGAATCCGCTTATTACTTTTAATGATCTTTTATAATTATAAAAAGATTAATTGGGGTTGATTTATTCCTTTTTAAATAGGACTGTAGTTTGTTTATTTAAATGTAAATGAAGTCACTGACAGATCTATAGTGTGGAATAATTTATACAAAGTGGTACAAAGCACATGAAAAGAAATGTAAATGATGAATAATATGTAGTATGTTCAAATAAAGGTTAAAGTAGCATGTTTTTTTATCATGAGTATCGTAGATTATTTTTATGCAATATATCGATTATCGCAGTATCGGCGTATCGTGAGCCATGTATCGCGTATCGTATCGAATCGTGAGGCACCCAGAGGTTCACACCCCTAATCATAAGTGAAATAAATCGGCCTTGTTTTTTTTGTTTCAAAGCTGAATAAATCAGGCTGGGAATTAGATATTAATGACTAAACTGTACGATGTTTATTTTATGACGTTTGTCGCCAGGTGGAGATTTCCCGACAGCAGCTTCACTAAGCCGTATTCATTCACATATTGACCTGTTTTACATCCACGTGTTCTTTCTGAGAGACGCCGGTACAGAAGAGCAGGGAAATGTGTCGCACTCGGTACAAAACTTTAGGCCTGGTTTTCTCTCTGAGGGTTTTGTTACACTTAGGGCCGTCACGATTTCAATTTCTTTAGTCCACGATTATTGTGAGAAAATATTTACGATTATCGAACAAATGAAAAGAACTGATATTTTTAGTTTTTGTCTTTAAAAAGCTTTTTAACTGTTTCTAAAAATGAAAAATGCTTTAAGATTGTTTTGCATTAAAATAAATAGGCCACATTGAATAATACAAAACAATGTCAACTTTACTTCTTTATAATGACCATAATTATCATAATTATTTGACTTATATTATTAGGCCACAGTCTAGGCTGGGTTTCCTGTTCTCTAAAGTTCTGCTGCTGCTTAATTATTTGTCAGATGTTTTGATGAACAGAGAATGAAACGTGTTTACAAAATGACTAAGGAGACTCTTTTGAACAGCTGATTTCCACATGTGCGCGGTTTCACTTTCCTTTCTGTTACGCTGAAGCAGAGCGGAGCGCGTTAGCTTTTTCTTTACATCCTGAGCCAGTTGTGGCTATTTCCCAACATCTGGACAACTTTGTGTGAATTCTGCAGTTCGTTACCTTGACCTGGACATTTACAGTGAAGGATTATCTCCAAGATGTTGTTTATATTCCACGTATCCGATATCAGGGTTTGCATAACGGATGTTCCATCGACAACAACAAGGCCTTGGTCATGTTTTGGATCCTAAAGACGTCCCACTCTGCTGACTTCAATCGTTTTTGTGTGGATACAACACTGGAGGAGAGCGTCCTTCTGCCTCGCTCAACTACCACTGAGTTTACGCTGGTTTATGGCGTGGTATGGTATGATTTTATTTAGACAGGGACAGAGCACAATTTAACATTGACCAAAAGGAAAGATGCTTTGTACCAGGTTATAGCAAAAATGCTAATTTCCACCGGTCGTCCCTGGGCAGGTTGATGTTACAAAAAACTGATTTTAAATGTAGATGAATACGTGACCATGGATTTATACATTTTAACATCAGAACATACATTTAATTTAAATAGGTTTAAAACATTATAACTTTTCCTACCGATCCTTTTCTAGGTAAACGGTCGCTCCTCATGACGTCGTTGCTGATCATGAGCAAGCTTGATTTTCTAGAAGCCATTTTTTAGTTAAATGTGCAGATCTTTTGAATGTAGTCCATGCAATAATCTCTGTTGGCCGTGTGTTCCACTGACCCAGTGCGATTACAGAGAAGGCAGTTTTACATTTGGGATGCTGCATTCTCCTCTAGAAGTAGATCGTACGTCAGCGTGAAACATTCCCGCCGTAAACCGTGGCTTCTGAAATTCTTACGGAAAACCTACCGCGTCCTTTTATAATCGTGGTCATCGTAAAACCGGTTCATCTGACATCATTAGTTACACTTTAGTCGCTCTTATAGACTCGTTACAGTCTCGGACTAAACCACGATTTTTAAGAGGGATTTTTTAACAGCACATTTTCTCCAGTTTGGCTTCACCCAAATCTAAAAGTTAATAAAAAAATAATCTAAAAGTAGCGACAAAAACGCACCTGTCGTCCTGTCGTGTGGTTTTTACCTGTTGTCCGCTGCCCTTCTCCAGGCGGTCGATCATCTCCTCGAACTGCAGCAAACTGATCTCCATCTTCTTCTTCAGCTTCAGCACAAAGGCCTCGTCGTCCGCGTCCAGGTCGTAGTCGGGCTGTTCCGTGTCCGGCGAACGCTGGCAGAGAACGCCAGGGAACAGTGTGCACGTGTGAGGTCATTAAGAAACAGAACAGGCTGAACGCTGCAGAGAAACACGTGTGAGGTCATTAAGGAAACAGAACCAGGCCTGAACGCTGCAGAGAACACGTGTGAGGTCATTAAGGAAACAGAACCAGGCTGAACGCTCAGAGAAACACGTGTGAGGTCATTAAGGAAACAGAACCAGGCTGAACGCTGCAGAGAAACACTGTGAGGTCATTAAGGAAAAGAACCAGGCTGAACGCTGCAAGAGAAACATTGAGGTCATTAAGGAAACAGAACCAGGCTGAACGCTGCAGAGAAACACGTGTGAGGTCATTAAGGAAACAGAACCAGGCTGAACGCTGCAGAGAAACACATGTGAGGTCATTAAGGAAACAGAACCAGGCTGAACGCTGCAGAGGAAACACGTGTGAGGTCATTAAGGAAACAGAACCAGGCTGAACGCTGCAGAGAAACACGTGTGAGGTCATTAAGGAAACAGAACCAGGCTGAACGCTGCAGAGAAACACGTGTGAGGTCATTAAGGAAACAGAACCAGGTGAACGCTCAGAGAACACGTGTGAGGTCATTAAGGAAACAGAACCAGGCTGAACGCTGCAGAGAAACACGTGTGAGGTCATTAAGGAAACAGAACCAGGCTGAACGCTGCAGAGAAACACGTGTGAGGTCATTAAGGAAACAGAACCAGGCTGAACGCTGCAGGGAAACATGTGAGGTCATTAAGGAACAGAACCAGGCTGAACGCTGCAGAGAAACAGTGTGAGGTCATTAAGGAAACAGAACCAGGCTGAACGCTGCAGAGAAACACGTGTTGAGGTCATTAAGGAACAGAACCAGGCTGAACGCTGGCAGAGGAACACGATGCTGAGGTCATTAAGGAAACAGAACCAGGCTGAACGCTGCAGAGGAAACACGTGTGAGGTCATAAGGAACAGAACCAGGCTGAACGCTGCAGAGGAAACACGTGTGAGGTCATTAAGGAAACAAACAGGCTGAACGCACGAGGAAACATGGAGGTCATTAAGGAAACAGAAAAGGCTGAACGCTGCAGAGAAACACGTGTGAGGTCATTAAGGAAACAGAACCAGGCCTGAACGCTGCAGAGAAACACGTGTGAGGTCATAAGGAAACAGAACAGGCTGGAACGCTAGCAGAGGAAACACGTGTGAGGTCATTAGGAAACAGAACCAGGCTGAACGCTGCAGAGGAAACACGGTGTGAGGTCATTAAGGAAACCAGAACCAGGCTGAACGCTGGCAGAGGAAACACGTGTGAGGTCATTAAGGAAACAGAACCAGGCTGAACGCTGCAGAGGAAACACGTGTGAGGTCATTAAGGAAACAGAACCAGGCTGAACGCTACAGAGGAAACACGTGTGAGGTCATTAAGGAAACAGAACCAGGCTGAACGCTGCAGAGGAAACACGTGTGAGGTCATTAAGGAAACAGAACCAGGCTGAACGCTGCAGAGGAAACACGTGTGAGGTCATTAAGGAAACAGAACCAGGCTGAACGCTGCAGAGGAAACACGTGAGGTCATTAAGGAAACAGAACCAGGGCTGAACGCTGCAGAGGAAACACGTGTGAGGTCATTAAGGAAACAGAACCAGGCTGAACGCTGCAGAGGAAACACGTGTGAGGTCATTAAGGAAACAGAACCAGCTGGAACGCTGCAGAGGAAACACGTGTGAGACATTAAGGAAAAGAACCAGGCTGAACGCTGCAGAGGAAACACGTGTGAGGTCATTAAGGAAACAGAACCAGGCTGAACGCTACAGAGGAAACACGTGTGAGGTCATTAAGGAAACAGAACCAGGCTGAACGCTACAGAGGAAACAACGTGTGAGGTCATTAGGAAACAGAACCAGGCTGAACGCTGCAGAGGAAACACGTGTGAGGTCATTAAGGAAACAGAACCAGGCTGAACGCTGCAGAGGAAACACGTGTGAGGTCATTAAGGAAACAGAACCAGGCTGAACGCTGCAGAGGAAACACATGTGAGGTCATTAAGGAAACAGAACCAGGCTGAACGCTGCAGAGGAAACACGTGTGAGGCATTAAGGAAACAGAACCAGGCTGAACGCTGCAGAGGAAACACGTGTGAGGTCATTAAGGAAACAGAACCAGGCTGAACGCTACAGAGGAAACACGTGTGAGGTCATTAAGGAAACAGAAACCAGGCTGAACGTGTGAGGTCATTAAGGAAACAGAACCAGGCTGAACGCTGCAGAGGAAACACGTGTGAGGTCATTAAGGAACAGAACCAGGCTGAACGCTGCAGAGGAAACACGTTGAGGTCATTAAGGAAACAGAACCAGGCGAACGCTACAGAGGAAACACTGTGAGGTCATTAAGGAAACAGAACCAGGCTGAACGCTGCAGAGGAAACACGTGTGAGGTCATTAAGGAAACAGAACCAGGCCGAACGCTGCAGAGAAACACGTGTGAGGTCATTAAGGAAACAGAACCAGGCTGAACGCTACAGAGGAAACACATGTGAGTCATTAAGGAAACAAACCAGGCGAACGCTACAGAGGAAACACATGTGAGGTCATTAAGGAAACAGAACCAGGCTGAACGCTGCAGAGGAAACACATGTGAGGTCATTAAGGAAACAGAACCAGGCTGAACGCTGCAGAGGAAACACATGAGGTCATTAAGGAAACAGAACCAGGCTGAACGCTGCAGGAAACACGTGAGGTCATTAAGGAAACAGAACCAGGCTGAACGCTGCAGAGGAAAACACATGAGGTCATTAAGGAAACAGAACCAGGCTGAACGCTACAGAGGAAACACATGTGAGGTCATTAAGGAACAGAACCAGCTGAACGCTGCAGAGAAACATGTGAGGTCATTAAGGAAACGGAACCAGGCTGAACGCTACAGAGAAACACGTGTGAGGTCATTAAGGAAACAGAACCCAACAGGAGAACAATAAAACCATGGCGTTAGAGTGCCCTAAGAACCACGTACACAAACTACAAGGTGCATCTGACCCTTATTCATCAATAAAACTACACGTCACATCAGGAGCTAAAAACCTTCAATTAAAAAGCTTAAACTGAATTAAATGTGTCATATAAAAATGCAAACAATAAATAATAGCAAATAACATTTCTAACCGCCAAACCGAGGGGAAACACTGGACACTAAAGTATTTGATCTGCTCTTTTTACATTCATTTATGTTGATGTTTTACAGCAGTAACAGTATTCACATTAGTAGCAGTAGTAATATTACTTTCACTAGCGTTAAAAAGTTTGGAGTCACTTAAAACAGTTTCTTTCAATGAAGTTGATTTAAATTCATTTCTGTGGCACAGCGGTTAGCACTCGTGCTTCACAGCAAGAAGGTCCCAGGTCCCTTTCTGTGGAGTCCATAAAATGTCTCTTTGCCATTAAGCTGAAATTAACAGCAGTTTTAGAAGTTTATCTGCAGTTCAAGTGGCTGAAAAATAAAACATCTAAGCTATATATAAAATATTAAAATCGCTAATCGAATTGTAATCGCAATACGTGTCAGGGAAACTGCCATTTGTTTTTTGGTCAAAAGGTGCAGCTCTCGTGGTAAACGACTTTTTAACGGGACACCTCTGTGACTGAGGCTTCAGTCCAGTTTGTCATCGTGTTACAGGCTCATTAGCACAGCTGCTCTTTAAGCTCATGGAGGATCTGCAGCCTCAGCATTCAGAGTCTGATTATCCTCTCATGGACAGAAAAAGGAACTTTCTTTTGAAACTCCAGTTTATTCTTGTTCTGAGAAATAACGGCAGAGACCAGAGTCATGGGAAACAGAAACTGTCTGGGTGAGCCCAAACTTTTGAAGGTCATGTTGTGATGATGAGCCGTTAGTCCACTGTTGGTACAGCGAGTCGTAGTAGTATTTGCAGTAGTAGTATTTGCAGTAGTAGTATTTGCAGTAGTAGTACTTACGCTGCAGGTGGATGAGCTGCTTGGGCATCCTGAACTCGCCCGGGTACAGCGAGTCGTAGTAGGGGATGTTGCTCTCGGCCTCGGGGACGGGGATGACCATGTTGTCCCTCTTTTCTCCGTAAACCTGCTGCGCAGAGATCGCCCTCTGCAGGTGGTGCTCCTGTACGACACAAACAGCACGTTTACTTCAGGGCCGTGTTCGTACGAGCTCCACACGGCGCTGAGACCAAAGCTGCTTTAGCAAACACACCGATACATGCCACAGAAATAAGAGACATTCTCCACACCACAGACTCTTTCTGATCCGCTTCACGCTCAGGGACTCTGGAAAACAAACCCAGCCACTGAAAACTAGAGATGCACCGATCCAGAGTTTTTCTATCTGATCTGATACTGAGAGTTTGAATATCAACTAATACCAAGAGACTTCCTCACAAGCTGCTGCTTTTGTAACAAGTGAAATTCTCAATGTGTGAGATTATAGAAGTAAATGGTCTCAACTTACACAGCACTTCACCTCCATTAGGCCCAAAGCGCTTTACATCAAGGAGCCACTCACCCACTGACTCCCTCAGTCAGGGCTCCTGCAGTTTGCAATGAGAAAGGTAAGACCTTTTAAAACAGAGAATTACTAAATTTAAGACCATGAGCTCCTAAAGATGACTCGCATTTTATGTCAAATTAAGTCAAATAATGTTTGAAATTCAAAAACAAAACAACAAACATTTAATTTGTATAAATTACATGATTTAGAGCAGAAACAGGTAACCTGTGTAATGTCAATGAACAAATGGTTATGGAAGTATTAGGGAGGGAGGTGTTCGACTTTACACACTGTCTTAATAAGCCCAATGTCCATCTCGACTGCACATGTGTGGGTCAATCCGGCTCCTGATTTCAGCCCAAACAAACCACACGGCCATTGAAATGTGTGAGTTCAGGTAGCGGAGCGTGAACACTGAAGTATATTGAGCCATAACCATGAAGGCTTACGGGCTTTGGTTTACAGACTATAAGTCTCACTGACATTTCTTGCAAATATTTAAGTTGTCAATATGTTGAAAGGGAAAAGTCAGGGCGGCTCCGTAGGCAGGAGCGGACCATCGCGGACAGGGGAACAACAGGAACGGGATCAGCCCGACACAGACACCCTCACTTTTTAAATCATTTGAATTGGTCTTGTAATCACAGGGAAAAGTTCCAAAACGGTGTTGATGTTAAATATAGTGGGTACATTTCCGTCTGTCAGATTAGCGACTGATTAGCTCTGTTGTTCCATCAGATCACTCGTAAAAAAATAAAAATAAAGTACATTTAGATGCAGAGCCTGTGTGTGTATGTGGATCTCTCTGGTCACAATTAAGAAAAAGATTTCGTCTACTGTCCACCTCCTTATTGACAAAAAAAGAGGATTCTATGTTTTTATTTCTCATTTCAATTTAAATGTTGTGAATATCGGCGACATGAGGCCACAGTTTCAGACCCTGGACTTTGTCCAACAGTCGCCTTCAAGGGTCACACATGTTTTTCTCACATAGTTATTCCATAGTTATTCCAACTATATGAACAAGGACTGGTCGTCACTTTTGAAGCATCTCTTCGTATGAATGGCAGTTTGGTTTCTGTCTATCTCCGTACGCAGCCCTGGTGTAAAAATAGACTTTAAGCTAATATTGTAACAGGCTCCATGGCCACGACAAAACGCTTTAAATCATCAACTTTCCAGCGGTTAAAACGCTCCAGATCAGAGCTTTCTGCTTTACGCTAACTATCATTATTGTTTGGCCAAAAGACATTCCATCACCCATAATGCAACGGGCGAGCCGAGATGGGCATTGGGCTCATTACTTATGTGGGCCGTAGATACTATTCTATATGAATTACAATTAGTTATTATTCCAAATGAATGGACTAGAGTTCACACTTTATGAAGTGTTCACCACATATTTAAAAAAAGAATCCAGTGCATCAGACTCTTAAATTAGCGTCGTTGCCCTATGAGGCAACTCCTGTTGTGATATTGGGTTATACAAAACCATTGATTGATTGAAGACAATTGTCTTTAACACCAGTTTGTCTCATGACACTCACTGAGTTCACAGGTTTATCTCTCTGTTCACTCAATCAAGTAATCTTTGTGAGAACGCAGAACGAGTCTGTCGCTGCAGACTTTAAACACCACCTTCAGTAGGTGCTGCTCAAAGCCTCAGATCCTTATGTGCTAAACATCGACACAGACACTCGAACCACACAACTTCTTATAGGCCCATATCACGGTAATAACTTCTGTGAGTTAGCCGCGCCGCGTGATGCTAAGGCTGTAGCCGGACCTGAGGCGCCTCGTTTCACACTGACCTGTCGTGTTCCGCTTTTGAAGGTGCTTCTTTCTGATCTTCTGACAGAGACACAGCTAACTCCGAAAGTTCAAAAGGATCAGTGAATAATAATAAGTGACACTGAGATGCTAACAGTGTTAGCCGCTCTGTAAACAGCTGTTTCCAGCTCTGACCCTCTGACCATCGCCTCGTTATAAAACAGAAAACTTTTGTGTTATTAATTATGCCGCTGCACTTCATCCCGTACTTCTTCTACCGCCAGGCCATCAGGGGGCATGAGAGAGCACAGAGAGCCAGGAGACGCAGAGCCGCCCTGAAGAAGAACTCACTGATGTCGTCATAAATAACTTGTTACAGGAGCAGGTCCTAAAACACACGCTTTCAATTTAAAGGTCCTATATCATGCAAAATCGACTTTTTGGAGCTTTTAGCCATGTTGTTTTGCTATTTCCTTCTCAAAAACACCCCAGAGCGGTTTTTGGCTTCATTCACGCAGTTCTCAGTAATCCTCCTGAATCCTGCTCCGCCCTCTCCTGGTAAACCACTGAGCTGTTCTGTTGTGTCGTCACAAAGGAACGGAAGTGCTCTACGTCTGTAATGTAATGCCTTACAGCCTGATTTTAATTTATAAAACAGCTTTTTCATTTTTGTTGTAAGAGAGAAATAAAGAAGAAAAAAAAAGAAAAAAATGCAACTCTCCGACGCGTCTGTGCTGTCCCGCGATGCTAATCAAGCATGTTGTTTTGAAGACTGAGCTCTTTCTAACCTACTCTGGACACGCCTGTTCTTTTTTCTTACCCAACGATAATGTCACGGGTTCGCGTTTGGCTACGAGAGGAACAGGACTAGTCAACCCTCCTAAAGAAGAGTGCACTCGCCAGAAGTTGGAATTTCTTTCTGGGATTCAGCGACTTTATCAACCAACCTGATGGATGCTTGGTAAACCTTGGCCAGAATCAAAGTGGATTCACTTTTATAACCAACGTGATCTCATGGGGAGGCCAGACTGAGCGGTGAGTCAATCAAAACACGTGTTAGCCATTAATGAAACTGTGTGGCACATGTCAACTCCTTATAACTGCATTATGTGAAGTAACTTCACTTTTTGCAGCAATATTTATATTTATAATACTGCAAATGTGGAATGAGCGGAGAGGGGGGCGGAGTTAACTGAATCGAAGCGTCTCGTCTTCCGGGTTTGGAAAATACCCCCAGAAAATACTTATATTTCTCTCAAAAATGAGTACTCCATAGTGATAGAGGTACAATATATCATATATATGCCTATACTTTACTTTAGAATGGCTAAAATAGCATGATACAGATCCTTTAAGACCCAAATCCACATTTTCAGCACATTCGAACCCCTGACCTGCTCTACCGTCTGCACGGCTGTGGCCTGAGTCTTGTGTTACGTTACAAACGAGGACTTTTCTTAAACGTAATGAAACTAATCTAATCATTAGGACTCGCGGATCACAAATGTGTTAGAGCAGAATTTAACAGCATTTTATAAACTGTTCCACAGGACGGAGAGTCGCCCAAATATTTACTCAAGAGTAACGTTACTCTGAAATTATTCTACGCATGTACAAGTGAGAAGTAGTGACTCAAACAGTTACTCAAGTCAAAGTAACAAAGTACTGGGAAACAAAATGCAGCGGCCGTAGAGTGAGTTTGGTGCAGAGAAGACGACCGGGACAACACCCCTGTCCAAAGGACGACCACCACACACTGAACCTGCCTCAGGATCAACAGGGGTCAGTATCATCTCCTGACTGTAGGAGACCGTTCTGTCTCAGCTGTGATTACATGACGTTAGCATTAGCATTAGCATGCTGCTGCAGCGTTTAGCACTGCGATCAAAAGTGCGTTTATGGAGGTTAAAACTTTGGGCGACTGAATCCTCAAGGCTCCAGCGTGGCCCGTTTACATGCATGAGTCCCGTGTGTTCATTAACATGTTGGTTTAATTGATCGGGACGGTGCATGTTCATGAACACGTCACACCGGCTCATAGCCTTGGGCTGATCCATCTGTCGTCTCACAGTCAAACACACCCTCATCCTATTGTACATGTTTTTAGTGGTAGGGGAGACTCGAATTCCCACAGACACAGAGAACATGCAAACAACGTCCAGGTGGGAATCGAACCAGGACCTTCCGGCTTTAAAGCACAAACTGATATTTGGCTTCATTTCACAAAAATACATCAAATTCATTTCTAAAACATTCTCATGAAAACATCCTGCGACCCCCACTTTGGGAACCCCTGCTCTAGATGACAAACATCTCAGTATCTTTATCATACACCAAGTCTGGTTAAAGTCCTGGTTTAAAGTGAGCGACAAACAGGACATTAAAGGGAGCGTTTCAGACTCCTGCACTTTCATGTTTAGATCATCGTTCAGCCTCAGAGTTATCACAGAACACTTCCCTCACGCTCAAGTCCAAATGGATTAACATATTCCTCTAAAGCTCCAGTGGGATAGTTTTATTATTATTAACTTTAAACGTGAAGCTTCCGGTTCTGAGGCTCGCAGCAGTTATTTGAGGCCGAGTGTAAACGCTGTGCCCTGGTTCCCACGTCCCGTCACAGCTCCAGGAATAGAAGCAAATGTCAACATCCATCACAACAGAGATGGGGAGAGGAGGAGAGGGGGAGAGGTTCTACTGCTGTCAAACGAGAGGGGAGAGGAAAGGAGTAGGAAGATGGAGATGCTGAAGACGGGGACAGAATGAGAGAAAAGGAGGTGAGAGGGAAAGGAGGAGGATGAGGATAGGATTAGTGAAGGTGCTGCAGCCTAATGGGGCAGGTTGTATCGCATGTCGTTATACTGGAATAATACGTTTGTTAAATGTGACTCACACTATAATACTCTAAGTTACTTCCGGGTCCAAATTGTCGACAGTTCCACAAAACACAACTTTATCTGAATCTCCTGCTGATTAGGGTTGGGCACCGAGAACCGGTTCCTAAAGTCCGGTTCCGGAACCGTTAAGACGTTTGTATTTTGATTCTTTTTTCGATTCCTAAATGCCGGCGATGCGGCCGCACAGCGGCGTCGGAAGCGTTTGGAAGGTGGGGGGGACACATTTCAAAAATGCTCAGCAGCGCACCTCCTCGCAGCTGGGTGGACATATAGGGTGGATAACACAACACCTGTGGAGCCGCTGTTCTCCTGTCCAGCCCTGGCTTTATGACGCTTTGTGAAAAACTCAGTGAATGAAGCTTCTTATGAGATGGCGCGCTCGTGTTTGTGTCCACATTTATTCAAAGCCACACACGTTAACTCCTGCCGTCCCAAACAAACATCTCAACGCTTGTATCTTCACATTTCCCACAAACACAGATAAAACTGAGTCAAGCGGTAAAGGAAGCAAACATTTATTCGTCAAATTAATAATTCAGATATGATTTGGTTAAGTTAGAGTCCAGACAGTGAGGTTTAACAGGCGTAATGACCGGTTGAACACTCGTGCCCGGTGCAGTTTCCCCAAACTCACGCTACATCAGTTTCATCACTCGCTTCACAAACACATCAAAACTGATGTTCCTTAAAGTTACTGGTCAGGCCCTTTGTACCGATGAAGACAGGGAAACACGCTGTCCACCTGCTGAGGACCGTGAAAAGTCCTGCTCCTCCATGTGATAATCCATGTAAAACTCCCAAGACACGATGCACGAGTGTCCTTGTGCTTTGGTTTGGTTAAATCTGTCAGTCCGTCCAAAGATAAGCCTCCAGTATCTCACTTTAGCTGTTTTTCAGCGGTTTACAGAGCCATGTTTACATTTCAGCCGCTCTGAGGTGATGGAGGCGGAGCCGCATAAACACAGCGACGCAAAGCGGAGCGACGCGATACTGGCGCGGATAATGCCAACAAATAATGTTTTTATGCAAAATAAGGCGTGGGTCATATTATTGTTTGCCCTCGGGGAGCCTATGTCCTGTGTAGGGGTGGGCGATATGGCAAAAATAGAATATCACGATTTTTGAATAATAAACTTACGATTTCGGTTTTATCGCGATTTTTTATGATGACAAAATTACTTAAATTACACACTGAAGAAGAAAAATACTACACTAATTTATTCAACTGTGATAATCAACACAGCAATAATAGACTTGGACCTAAAGCAAACTCACTTTATACATGAAAAACACAATAAAACTCCAGATAATAAAATTAAGTAGAAGTAAGTTAAAGAGTAAGTTTGGTAAATGCTTGTTGTTAGCATAGACATATTATTAATATTATTACATTATTAGTTGTTAGTGTCTGTTGCTGTTTGGCATTTTTTCTGAGAAGTCTCTCTCATGACGTCAAGCTGCTGTAAATGTAACGCTGTGTCGCTGTCTGACCCTTTCACAATAAGAGTCTTACTAAAGCGATAACATGCAGTGACTTTTATTGTGTAAAACTCAAACAGGAAGACGTTTGTCACTGTTAGGCGACTTTACAATAATGAACTCAGACTGACGGTGATTTTGGGGAACTTTTACATTTTGAAAGACCTGGATAAACAGCGCATTTGTGAACAACGGTCCAGGATTTAAATTAAACAAATGAGAAGGATGCGGCGCCTGACAGAACTGTAAGGACAAAGGACACACTCGCTTCTTCGCACATGTGGCGCCAGGTAAATAAACACGCACACGCTGCGATCTGAGCAGAGCAGCGGCGTTGCGGGGGAAAGACACAGACATAAACACCCCTGAAATAGAGACAGAATGCTGGGTTTAAAGCTCTAGAATGAGGAGTCTGGTCGTGTATGCGCCCTGTAGAGGAGCGGCTCGCTGCTAAACGCTCGCATTAGCGTCCGACATTGCGTAGCAGAAAGTTAGCGGCTTGTGTTTGCTTCACTGACGGTGAAAAGATTCAACTGTGCTGAAGTGCATAAAACCGTGATAAAACGATCCCACGAAAATAACAGATCGTCAGCTCAGGAGATCGTAAGACGGTCTAATATCGTCATATCGCCCAGACCTAGTCCTGTGTGTGTGTGTATTCCTTGTTTTTTAATTTCATTTGTTTTTATGTAAAGCACTTTCTGTTGCCTTATGGCAGGAAAAGTACTTAAGAAATCAAATTTGATTTGAAGTCACCTGGCAAATAAAAAATGGCCTGTGAAAGGCTTTTTCAAATTAAAAAATCTTTTTTTTTTCTCTCCTGCACCTCAAAGAATCGGAATCGAGAATCGTTTAGAACAGGAATCGATAGTGAGAATCGGAACCGGAACCGTTCAAATGCAAACGATGCCCAACCCTACTGCTGATAAAAGGCCAACAACTGTTTACACTGAATTAGAATAACACATTTCTCCAGGAAAAATGGTAAATAATCTGAACTTCTACAGCGCTTTTCTACTTCATCAGGTCCAAAGCGCTTTACATCATTCATACAGCAGTGTACGCACGCACACACACACACACACGGTGAGGAGGGTCAAGCGTCTTGCCAATGGACACAACAACAGTGTGCACCTTCAGAAGCTGGGATTTGAACCTCTGACCTTCTGATCATGAGACGACCCGCTCTACCAACTGAGCCACTGTTGCACAAGATATTTTTATATTTAAAATAAGCCTTAATAATTTGATAATGTCAGAAAACCATCTATAGAGGAAAAGAGTACTTGGAGAAAACATTACTCGAGTACTATGAGTGTTTGTGTAAAAGTCTGATTCATGTTTCAGTTTAAACACATCTATTTTACGTCAAAATGAAGACTCGTCACTTAAAGATTTACTCACAACTTAAAGGGATACTTCGGGATTTTTGACATTGGGCCTCATTTCCTAGTTATCCAGAGTGTTGTTGATGTCTGGAGATATTTTTTCTTAAATTCATGCAGTTCTTATATTTGAAGAGTCTAGTGGCGCTAGGCTAATGCTAGGCTAGTGCATGTCTATGGTATCAGTTAGCCTGCATTAAAAACAGTCTGACCCACTCCACAGTGCACCTGAGGTAGGGGTGGGCGATATGGCAAAAATAGAATATCACGATTTTTGAATTATAAACTTACGATTTCGATTTTATCACGATTTTTTTATAATGACAAAAATAACTTAAATTACACACTGAAGATGAAAATACTATACTAATGTATTCAACTTTGTGATAATCAACACAGCAATCATAGACTTGGACCTAAAGCAAACTCACTTTATAAAAGGAAAAAAAAATAAAAATCCAGATTATCAAATGAGCTTGAAGTAGAGTAAATTGGTAAATGCTTGTTGTTTGGCAAATTAGCCCAAGGCTACAATCCGGTGTGGCTTGCTCATTAACTTGCTCTGTCCCTACCAAATAAACCAATGAAATAAAATAAAATAAAAATACATCTTTTCTGAGACGTCTCTCTCATGACATCGAGCTGCTGTAAATGTAACGCTCTGTCACACCCTTTCACAATAAGAGTCTTACTAAAGCGATAACATGCAGTGACTTTTATTGTGTAAAACTCAAACAGGAAAAAGTTTGTCACTGTTAGGCGACTTGTCAATAATGAACTCAGAGTCACGGTGTTTTTGGGGAACTTTTATATTTTCAAAGACCTGGATAAACGGCGCATTTGTGAACACGGTGCAGGATTTAAAGTAAACAAATGAGAAGGATGCGGCGCCTGAAAGAACTGTAGGACGAAGGACACACTCGCTTCTTCGCACATGTGCCGCCAGGTAAATAAACACACACTGTGATCTACGTACGCAGAGCAGTAGCGTTAGGGGGAAAGACCAATGGCCGCTGACTGCTCTGCTTTGTGACTACGACACTGGAGGCCGCCATTGCTCCGCTATTGCTGTAGTACCTCCATATGGCCGCTATTCCCCCATTGGAATGCATTGGACTTTAGACACGTTAAAAACAGCTTTAATGCCCGGTGCCTAATGTTTTAGAAGTGGCTAGAGCTAGATATTCCTCCTGTGATTACGCTGGGTTAAAAACAATCTGGGGCACCGGGCTGGTTATGGTAGCAATTTTTTTAGAAATCTCCTACTTAACGGGGGTCTGACTGTTGGCATTGGAGCTGCGCGAGCTACACGTCACGCAAGGGCCGAGTCTACAGTGAAGCTCCCCCCCTTATGCCCTTATTAGGAACATGCTTCGTCAGAGCTGGGGAGGAGGAGCCTGTAAATCCGCCATGATTTCCCCCTCGAACGTGGTCATTGTGGTAAACGGGGAGGAGTGAGGAATGACGGTCTATTAATAATATGTCTATGGGAAAGACACTGACATGAGCGCTGAGATAGAGACAGAACGCTGGGTTTAAAACATTTAAAGCTCCAGATTGAGGAGCCTGGTCGTATATACGCCCTGGAGAGGAGCGTCTCGCTGCTAAAGCTCACATTAGCGTCTGACATTGCGTCGCATAAAGTTTGCGGCTTGGGATTCCTTCACTGATGGTGAAAAGAGTAAACTGTGCTGAAGTGCATAAAACCGTGATAAAACGATCCCACAAAAACAGACCGTCTGCTCTGGGGATCGTAAGACGGTCTAATATCGTCATATCGCCCAGACCTAACCTGAGGTAAATCACTTAAAACACCAGACTAACCATATAAATGTCTGTGTTAATAGAATAATGTTTGAAATATAACTGACCTTGTATCACATGAATTACCGCATTTTGAGGGACTATTTTCTGGCAGATCACTCCGCCGCTGCGTTAGCTTACAGCCACGAAGCTGATGCTGCTCAAATATAAGTTATTTTAAATGATTCTATTAACACAGACATTTATATGGTTAGTCTGGTGTTATAAGTGATTTACCTCAGGTGCACTGTGGAGTGGGTCACACTGTTTTAATGCAGGCTAACTGATACCATAGACATGCACTAGCCTAGCATTAGCCTAGCGCCACTAGACTCTTCAATATAAGAACTGCATGAATTTAAGACAAAAATATCTCCAGACATCAACAACACTCTGGATAACTAGGAAATGAGGCCCAATGTCAAAAATCCCAAAGTATCCCTTTAAACTAAAGAATGAAGTCTTTCCTGCAGCAGCTGGACACAAATATAAAATCGATTGAGGAAATGGATAAACAGGTTTAAAACTACAGAGCTTTGGGATGATTATTAAAATACATTCACTTTGTGCAACTTTCCTAAACGTCACGTACAAGCTGCCACAGCCACACGAGACGATACTGAGACTGACATGGTGATTCGTTTTGACTCAGGGGGACCAGAAGCTCAGGGCTGGGGTTTCCACACGTCACACATGTAAACAGAGACACGTGCTGCTGTTTAGAGGAATGTGCTGAGGAAGCTGCTTTCACTTCAGCACCAGACGTAAACACACCAACGAGAGACAGAACGAGGCAGGAGAGCAGACCAGACAGACGCACATTTACATAACACACACACACATTTGCTTCAGAATGTGGGAGACACGGACAGGGTTTATTCAGGCAGCAGGAAGTCCAATTCACTGCTTTTTAATGCCGTAACACTGTCTATGCCAAGCCAAATATCAAAACACAACCAATGTACTTTTATAGATGAACTTATCCTAAACCCCCGCCTGAACCAAAAGCTTTTCCTCCAGATCAGTTTGACCCAAATCTAAAAGCTTTTTGACTGGAGAGTTTACAGCCTCTAGTTCAGAGTAACGCCTCATTTGAAAGCTAAGACCTACACAACCAAAGTTTTTGTCACCTTTTCATCGCTCTTTCGTGGCTTTCCTTGTAATGTTTTGTTGATTTTTCATCACACTTAAGTTGTGTGTTTTTGTCACTTTTTATTGTGTTATTGTTGCTTTTCCAGCACGTTTTTGTCGCTCTTTTGCCCCTTGTTTGCCTTTAGGTTTTGGGTAAAGCCGAACTGGAGAAAACACGCTCCGTTAAAGCATCAAGAGGTTAAACAGTAAAAATGAAATGCGTCATAATTTTTCAATAAATTAAGATTCAATGCCCGTTTGAATCCAATGTAATTATTTTTAAAGACAGTTGATGCTTTTTAACGCCCCGCAGTCTGGAGTCTTATTGTGATTATGATAAACTGGTTGTTCATCGGAGCATTATAGGTTTGCAGTGTTCAGGTACAATGACATTTCCAGCTCAAAGTAAAATACAAGTGCTCATTATTCTTTTCGGATCATTGTCCTGAGAAACAGACCAGATTTATTCACAATGTTCAAACACTGCACGGACGATCACTTTTTTATGTATATCAGAAAACTATAAATATTAGCAGTTAGTGATTGTAGTTCCATCTATAAGAAAACCCATACATTTGGTCCGCAATTAACTATAAGTATTTGATAGTTACAGTATATTAATGCATCCGCAGCTGAAACATGTTAACGTACAGCGGACAACAACATTACCCTCGTTTTATTCAGATCAAAATACTAATCCATTAACTCCAAGAGGCAAAACAACATTATTAGTAGTGTTGGGGAAATACTAAAAGGTCAGAGCTAAACTTTCCCCCGGCTGTTTTGATCTTGTCTTTCTTATTAATGTTATGATTATGACTGAATTTGGGAAACACTGTCCTAAAGCAGTGATTCACAACCTTTTTTTCTATCTCACGTACCTTTTGAGTCAGTAATTTTTGCTCCAAGAGGATCCTGCCAAAATGTTTACCAAGTGATCTTCGAAACTCTGATTTATTAAAAGCTGTTCAAAAAATAAAATGTTTACTTTTGGTTCAAACTCATTTCTAGCTGTCACAATCCCTCCTGCACACCCGAGTTGTTCAAGCAAATTAATTATATGCACGTTTCATGCCCCTGGCAAAGTGAAGGGGGGGGGGGGGTCACCCACAAAATATATTGTACCGACTTAGATTCTACTTCCATCGCTCAATAAACATTTGGTTGAAGACAATAAAACAAGTTTAGTTTAGTTTATTGTTTATTGAAACGGGGACAGTGTACAAAACCATTAGTCTTTACAAAAGAAGAGATGATTTGTACCAGATTTAGCAAAGTAGCTATTTTCCATCTGTTTTGCACACCGTGGTGACAAAAATACTGCTCAGTTTCACCTTTTTGTAAATCTGAAATACCCGGGTTGGGAAACACTGTTCTGGAGATCCATTATACAACTAACATTTGACTATGACACACAGTAGGTAATGTGAAAATCCATTAGGACTTTTTGGGTCTAAAAGCTGCTAGCTATTAGCATTTCATATTTCAGTCTTCTCTGCAATATCATTGCTTCTGACAGAGTATTCAAAATGTGCACTGCCAACTAAAAATGCACTTAAACTAAAACTGCACATGAATCAGAAACATAACAGAAGAAGCAGCAAGTAAACAGCGCATTAAACTCTAATAAACACCAGGAGCTGCAGTAGCTGAGAGGCCAATATGTCTGGGAACAGATCAAAACACGAAAACAAAACACCACGCCAACCCTCCGTGGGCCCAGCTACACACGTGTCGGTGGGACAACAAGGAAACGGGATAATTATCAACATAAATCAGAAAATATCAGACCAATAACGAACCGCCAGGCCTCAATACAAACACAGCTGCGGTTGTGATGCTAACGGTGCTAACAATGCTAATATGGCAGAAAACTAACTAAATAAAACGGCCAGAGACAGACACACGAGTCAGTCCACGGGTGTCACGCTCTGAATATCGAGTGTAGTATATTGTTTTAGGTTGACAATAAGGTAGAACTATGTTGTTGACATTGGTGACAGCGGCATTGATGCTACGCAGAGCTAAAGCTAACGTTCTCCCCGGGAACATTAAAACGAACACCCTGGGTCTTAATGGCACAGTGTGGAGGTGTCAGCGGGACGATTAGTTATTACAGGGTTCATTAATATGCTGCATTAAAAGTACGCTCCAACAAGAAGCCGTTAATAAAACCGGAGCGGGGTTTGTGATGCTAACGATGCTAACATGACAGAACGCTAACTTTAACCGTTACACACACAAACATAAACTGCCATAATCAGCCCGGTGCTTTATACAGTAAATGTGAGCATAATGTGGGTGGTTTGATCCGACTGTGGTCAAAACGTGTTGACATTAGTGACATCGGCACTGATGCTACGCAGAGCTAAAGCTAACGTTCTCCCCGGGAACATTAAAACCAACACCCTGGGTCTTAATGACACAGTATGGAGGTGTCAGTGAGACAATAGGTTATTACTGGGTTTATTAGTATGTTACAGTAAAAGTACGCTCAACATGAAGCCACTGGTCATTGAATTAAACCGGAGCGGGGTTTGTTGTGATGCTAACGATGCTAACTTGACAGAACGTTAACAGTCACTCACAAACGGACATAAACTGCCACAGGAGATCAGCCCGGTGCTTTACACGGTAAATGTGAGAACAACAAGTGTTTTTGAGGTGACTGTGTTTAAAACGTGTGGGGGGAACGTGTTGTTGACATTAGCAACACAAGCTAGCGATGCTACCCCGCACAGCGCCCCCTGCCCCCGCTACTGGAACTGCACCGTCCTCACACAGAACAAACAAAATGTCGGCGCGGCCTCGGTCACATGACCCCTTTGTACTCGCGGAGCCGCTTCAGCCGCAAATACACGACTCAAACCCAGATGTTTCACCCCAAACAGACGCGCCGTGGCCCGCCGTGAGGCCACCGGGACCCGCGGCTCTCCTGGAGCCGTTTAACGGACAGATCCGTCGTGTAATGTCCCAGAAAACCGTCCGCCATTTTGTGAAAGCTGGCGCAGAAAAAAAAGAGGGACGCCTCTGTCATGCAGAAATAAAATATCCACCAAAGGCAGCGTGTGAACAGTGAAAATCCTACCGATTCCTCCTCCTTCTCCATCCCCGTGGGCATCTGCGGCACGGCCCGGTTGATAGATGCATATTCGTGCAGATCCGGTAGATCCTCGCAGCGGAAGACGGGTAGTGGCTTGGACGCGTCCAGCGCCCGCGCCCGAAACGACAATTTACTCATTTTTCACAATTCCAAATGCGATATAAAAATCTCCGTTCTCCCGGTGTCCAGAGCGGAGCAAAGTGGAGCTTTCATGGATGTGTCTGTGTAGGTCAGTGACTGTTCGGTTGTGGTAGTGTTTAGGGCGTCGCCTCGCAGCAGAAGGCCGGTGTCGTCGCTTCTCTGTCGGACTGTGTTTTTGTGACGCGACGCGGCGCGCCGCTTCAGTGCGCCATGCGCAACATGGCGGACATTTAACAGAGAAACATAGGACGCTCTGCGACTGCGCCGCGATCCGTCAGCCAGGGCCGCGGCGCTGAGAGCAGGGCCTGGGGCAGGCACGGAGGGGCCAATGAGGGGGCTCACATCATTTACACTAAATATTCAACTAAACAATCAGCTAACTCAGGAATAATACAGATAACTGAGATTTTAGCTTAAAGATAACACGCTAACCCTATCGCAGTGCATAATTTGATCAACATTCTAGACATTTATTCTGTAGATTTGTGGTCATAAAGTATCAGGGAAATATCTGAAGTGATATTAACACGTTCAATTAACAACTAACTGCCCTGACACAAACATATCAGTCGCCTATAAGCTAATAGCATGGTGTAACGAATTTCCAACTGATTAAACATTACATTCAACATATTTCACATATACTTTAAAAAGAAATATGGGTCATCTACTTAAATAAATATATAAATAAATAAATAATATATATATATATATATATATATATATATATATATATATATATATATATATATGTTAAATGTCCGCCATGTTGCGCATGGCGCACTGAAGCGGCGCGCCGCGTCGCGTCACAAAAACACAGTCCGACAGAGAAGCGACGACACCGGCCTTCTGCTGCGAGGCGACGCTCTAAACACTACCACAACCGAACAGTCACTGACCTACACAGACACATCCATGAAAGCTCCACTTTGCTCCGCTCTGGACACCGGGAGAACGGAGATTTTTATATCGCATTTGGAATTGTGAAAAATGAGTAAATTGTCGTTTCGGGCGCTGGACGCCACTACCCGTCTTCCGCTGCGAATACAAATACATTTCCTTTCAAACTCCAATATTGTTGCATACTTGGTTTGTAACATAAAACGTTTTTGATGTAATGTAAAATGTCTTTAATAATACCCAACATTAGCTTCTAATATAAACTTCAAAACTAATTTCAAAACTTCTTATATGTTTAAAAAAAGTCCAGTAATTGACTGGTAATACACACAGTTTATTATTCTTACAAAAGATTATCAAATATATCATTACATTAAAATAGAATAAACAAAAGACTATTAGCTCATTATGAAGTATCATAGAAGTGGATCAGTACATTTCCACCTTAAGGTTTCTGGTAGGTTTCCTCTGATGAAGCCTCTCACCAGAAAACCAATAAACAGTTGACCCTGGAGCTGTGAGGCCATGATGGAAACTAAAGGCATCGTGTTAACCACCTCACAGCCACTGGGCCACAAAAAGGTCCATTACGCACAAATATAAAGGTTTTTTTTCTGATAAAACTTGCATAATGCGCCTTTAAGGTTTGTCCACATAACAACAGCTCAGTGTTGGGCGAGTTACTTTATATATATATATATATATATACTGTATATATATATGTATATGTAGAAGTCATATACACCTCCGACCACTGTGTGGCATGGTAGACTTTTATGTGTAGGTACCTCCCACTACTTAAGTGGGCTAATTATGAGCACCAGGTGTTACAGAGTGTGGAGGTACTGTCATTTGACCGTGTCAATAAAGGAAACTTGTCAAACTACTGAAGTATTTTGGACTTCTATGGGAGGAGGCACGCATCAGAAACCTATTTACACTTTGTAATCAAGTGGCTTTGTGGCACAGGGCTACCTGGCTGCTACAATATATATATATATATATATATATATATATATATATATATATATATATAGAGAGAGAGAGAGAGAGAGAGAGAGAGTAACCTTACAGCTTTAGTTTATTTGAGCAGTAAACATTCTGCTCAAAAGGAGTGGCTGAAGCAAAAGCTTATGAGCGTCCACCCCCAAACTCAAGGCAATACAGTAAACACACACATACACACACACACACACAGACACACACACACAGACACACACACAATGCACACAACATACAAGCACGTGCCCTTTTATGAATTAACTTCCTTTTATAGCAAATTTATCAATTAGCAGCATGGTGTTGTGATTGGGTGGCACGGTAGTACAGCGGTTAGTGCTCATGCTTCACAGCTAGAAGGTCCGGGTTTGATTCCCACCAGGGACGGGGCCTTTCTGTGTGGAGTTTGCATGTTCTCCCCGTGTCTGCGTAGGTTTCCTCTGGGTACTCTGGTTTCCCCTACCACTAAAAACATGTACAATAGGCCAGGATGAATGAGAGTGTGTTTGAGAGTGCACATGGGGGACGACGGATGAAAATTAGCCCAAGGCTACAATCCGGTGTGTCTTGTTCATTAACTTGCACTGTCCCTACCAAATAAACTAATAAATAAATAAAATTTGCCTCATTGAAAAAAAAACTTGTTACATTTCAAAGCGGCTTTTTTAACACAGACCAAACTTACAAACCACTGTTTGAACCGTTCATATAATTAACAGAAACCAAGCACCACAACAACAACAACAACGGTCTCGTTTCATGTACGATGTCGAGTACAGAGCAAATAACAAAATGCAAACATTAATATATTCCTTTCAGATTGTTACCAATGCCAAACTTCATTACTGATAGTCACTTATGTTATAAAGTCACTTATGTTATAAAGTCACATTAAACACACATTATGCTCTGAGATCTTACTACTTCACAGTTGTCATTACCATCCTCAGTACAAAATTCATTTGTGTTTTTTGCATTATGTGTGAAGTTTGCCCTACATAGTGTAGTGCGTTAAAGCCAGGGTGTAGAGCGGCTCAGTTGTAGAGGGCAGTAGCTCCTCATCTGCAACACCCCACCCAGCTGCCCTAACAGCTGATTTTGTAGATGATGTTCCTATGCATTAAAAGCTGAGGTTTATGAGCCCGTTGGGAGCTTTAAAAATGTAATTACAGTTACTGTTATGATTATATATGCTTTGTGTTTTGCTATAACACTGGTCATGTGACGAAGGACTACAACATGTGTGTAAATAAATACACACATGTGCCCGGTGTGGGTGTTCACAAAAGAGAAGACGTGTCGTGTGCTGTGTCTTGTGTAACGCTTCGAAAGTGACTCTGTAAACAGTTACCTAGAGTTACTTTGAGTTACTTTGAGTTACTTTTTGACAAAATATGAAGTGAAAAATGTAAAAATGCCACAGAGCAAAAGTGCAGTCAAACATTTCCTTTCCCTTCGATATCCCATACCTGTCAACTTTTCCATTTGAAAATAAGGGACATTTTCCGTCCCGTTAGTGCTGCACAAAACTACAGTATCGAACTTATAAATGTTTCAGTTAAACATGTCCTAATTTACTGTTTCTTTTAAGTCTCGTTTTGACACAATTTGCTGAAAAACGAGTCACAATTTGCTTTTAATTAGACTGAAACTTATCATGATGAAATGGTTTTGTGAAATATCGCTATATTATCGTGATCACAATATATCACAGCCGTATCACAAGTTACTTCAATATCGTTCAGCCCCACGTCCCATCACCACAACCCAGCTCCAAGACGGTGAAATACGGGAGTTTCCCGGGTCTTTCTCGAGAGTCTGGAGGCAGAGTTCAGTTTGGAGGCAGAGGGATCTTTAAAGGTCCTATATCATGCAAAATCCACTTTTTGGAGCTTTTAACCATGTTGTTATGCTATTTCCTCTCAAAAACACCCCAGAGTGTTTTTTGGCTTCATTCTCCTGAATCCTTCTCTCTGAGCAGCTGCTCCGCCCTCTCCTGAGTTGTGACTCTGGCGTATTTTACGTCATAGTGTCAAACAGGAAGGGCCAGACCTCTGTAATGTAATGCCTTATAAAAATTAAAATATATTTTAATTTATAAAACAGCTTTTTCATTATTTCTGTTGTAAGAGAGAAAGAAAGAAAGAAAGAAAAATAAAGTAAGTCTCCGACGCGTCTGTGCTGTCCCGGGAGAGTAAACAAACGCACCCCCGGAGGATCCGAACAGAAGTCATGTTTGTGAAGACTGAGCTCTTTCTAACATACTCTGGACACGCCTGTTCTTTTTTCTTACCCAACGATAATGTCACGGGTTCGCATTTGGCTACGAGAGGAACAGGACTATTCAACCTTCCTAAAGAAGAGTGCACTCGCCAGAAGTTGGAATTTCTTTCTGGGATTCAGTGACTTTATCAACCAACCTGATGGAGGCTTGGTGAACCTTAGTTTAGTTTATTTGTTTATTTGAGCAGTAAACATTCTGCTCTAAAGGAGTGGGCTGAAGCAAGAAGCTTTTGACCGCCTACCCCCAAATTCAGTGCAATAAAGTACATTTCACACAAAGGTACAGAAGGAACAAAACATCACAAGAACATCAGCCAAAGAGAATTTGATACATTTCAAGCAGCTTCATTAGCACAGACCAACTTACAAACTTACAAAACAATATTTGAACTGTTTATATAATTAATTGAAACGAAGCACAACTACAACAACGATCTTGTTTCATGTACGATGTCTAGTACAAAGGAAGTAAAAACGCGACGTGTTTTTTGGGGTGAACTGATCAACTTTACTATGGAGAAGAACCCCGGAGCCAATCACAGGGCAAGCAGGGAGCCGGGGGGCGGGTCGTAAGCGGGGAGATGAGGCGTGATTGGTCAATGGATAAAATGCGTAAAATAAAACAATTAAATAAATTACACATAATTAATATTCTCATTATAAATGAGGTAAAAAAATAAAATGAAAATAAAATAGAATATAGTTTAAAAATACCAGTTAAAAAATTGTATATTTGTCTGTGTAAGTTCTCAGTCGTACAGGAGTTGTCCATCTTCAAAGAAGGTACTTGAGTCATCTTCTGTACTTGGTAGTTGAGGTCTCAAACGTTTCGCCTCTCATCCAAAAGGCTTCGTCAGTGAACAAGGTTACACTCTGGCACGCAGTGTATATAAAGACCAGTTGGGAGGAGTTGGGGTAGACCCGGCTCCTCCCCTCTAATCACAGCTACTCTCACCTGTGGGTAAACACCTTTGAAGTAGAGCGTCTGTAACGACCTGCTCACCCCAGTATCGGTCAGCCCTGTCCTATTCATGGCTGATCACTGCTAATTACCTGCCTATTGTTCTTTAGCTAAAGAAGAACGTTGGTTTGAAAGAGGAGTAAAAGAAGCTATTTTTGTCAGAAAAGAAAATCCCTCCATGAACCGAAATGGTGGGCTAAGATTTAATCTTTCTGCTTTTTACTCCAATCTGCTTCGGGGAAAACGGACAGGACACGCCCAGTCCAAGAAGGCGATACCTCAGCTAACAAAAGAACAATAGGCAGGTAATTAGCAGTGATCATCTATGAATAGGACAGGGCTGACCGATACTGGGGGGAGCAGGTCGTTACAGACGCTCTACTTCAAAGGTGTTTACCCACAGGTGAGAGTAGCTGTGATTAGAGGGGAGGAGCCGGGTCTACCCCAACTCCTCCCAACTGGTCTTTATATACACTGCGTGCCAGGGTATTCCTGTTCACTGACGAAGCCTTTTGGATGAGAGGCGAAACGTTTGGAGACCTCAACTACCAAGTACAGAAGATGACTCAAGTACCTTCTTTGAAAAATTGTATATTATTAACTTCTTAACCCCCAGCTGAACCGAGCACATTTTCTCTCCCGTTCGGCATTACCCAAATCTAAAAGCTTCCTGAAAACAAGACGTAAACAAAGCGAAATATTAAATTTTTTACAGAAATGTAAAAAATACGACGAAAAAGTGACGACAGCACAATCTTAGATCACGTTTGTAGGTCTTTTACTCTGGCCTGGAAGAAGCTTTTAGATTTGGGTAAAGCTGAACTGGAGAAAATACGCTCCGATAAAGTGGGGGTTAAATCAGGTTAGAATAAAAATATTG
Source organism: Neogobius melanostomus (assembly GCA_007210695.1). Taxonomy (NCBI): domain Eukaryota; kingdom Metazoa; phylum Chordata; class Actinopteri; order Gobiiformes; family Gobiidae; genus Neogobius; species Neogobius melanostomus. The sequence goes on from VHKM01000654.1 coordinate 166,397, forward strand.
GTGATTATATATTCTCACGATTGTTCTATTTATCTGAAAATTAAAATATATATATTTGGGTAAAATTTATAAAGAAGAAAATATTTACTCAGTAATAAAAATGTAAAGAAAATAGTTGGAGTCAAACATCGTTATGAATTTTCCTTTAAACAAAGTGATTAAAAATGTAAGAGTAAAGTGGTGCAGTTGGTAGAGCAGCTCGTCTCATGATCAGAAGGTCAGGGGTTTGAATCCCAGCTCCTGAAGGTGCACTCTGTCGTTGTGTCCTTGAGCAAGACACTTCCCCCTCCTCTCCTCCAGTGTCTGCGTACACTAGTGTGTGAATGAGGTGACTGGTTCTTTGATGAAGAAAAGCACGTTATATAAGTCGAGACAAGTTACCGTTTATATTTAAGCTTATAACAAGGTTCAGTCATTTAATCTGGCATTAATATTAAAATGTAAAACAGGCTCAATAATCTTTTAATAAGGGGTAGGTGACAAAGTAAAAATACAAATAAACACTAAGGTATTAAACTAAAGCTTAAACTGAGCTGAAGAGTGAAGGTGAGTTGTAAGTTGTCTTGTAAGTCTCATAGATTTTCAACCTGTGACGTAAAAGCTTCGAATGATCAATGCTGCTGATCAATAATTGTATTTTGAATATGGGGTGGGCGCTTATAAGCTTTCTTGCTTCGGCCTACTCCTTTTGAGTTATTTGTTTTGTGTGATAATGTAAATGTAATGATGTAAATATTGTAAATAATAGCTCAAATAAATCAATCAAAAACTTCCACAAGTTTTAAAAGAGAGTTTTATTCAATAAATAAATCCAGACGCAGCCGTGATTCCTGCGACGTCTGGATTAAAACGACTGAGACGTATTTTTGAAATGTAAAAATCACTGAACACTCGCACAAAAGAAAAACAGTTTATGACAAAATAAAAACATAGTTAAGGCAGGTCTGTGAACATTTGGACGTCTGTGACTCGTTCGCTGCTCGTCAATATTCGTCTCCTAAACTACTCGTACTAATACTTAATACTATAATACTTTAATACTATAATACTACTCGTCACTGCTGTGCAAAGTTTCTGACGTGATTCTGCAGTCGCCCTGTTTTAAGTGACATAAGCTGCATACAGAGCTGGAGGAAGATTATTCAGTTTTCAGAATAAAAGCATCAAATAATGGCTTTGGTTTGATCTTTTTGAGAGAACAAAGACCTCAGAGACTTGTGTGAAAATACTGAGAGTTTCCTTTTCTAACCCTCATTAGGACGACGATCATCTCAGGACGAGCAGCGAACGCTGGACAGAGCAGTCGGAGAAACCTGAGATACAGTAAAAACACACAGGATTAAACTCACACAGTTGCATTGATTGTTCATTTACAAATGGCTTTGCACGAGGCGTCGGAGGCTCAGGACTAACGGCGTGTTCGCGAAACAAGCGCCAAACAAATTCAACATGGCCGATGATGTGTCAGTGATTATTCGGTTAATCATCAGTGAGTTAATCCGGTTTGTGATGTTTACAGATTCACTTCCTTATTGGACACTGACAGGAAGTGACATAGACAGAGGTAAACAATAGCTGACGTCACATCCTTCTAAAGAGCCTGGAGTTTAAAAGTGACGCAGTAACCATGGTAACTGCTGGTCTTAGTTTGTTTCATTTCTCTGTAATTCCTGAGGCCGAGTCACATGAAACAAAAACTGTCCCAAATTTGAAGTCGTCTCTTCAGCTCAGATGAACTAAGGTCTGATTATTCCTCATAAAGGCGTCAGAAAGTGGAGACGATATTCAGAAACATGAGCATGATGTTGGGCAGTAGAATCAGAATCATGTGAGTTAAATAATGATCAGGGAAACATTTGTTTTTTCTCTCCCGTAGAGTCGTATTGAATCGTATCAGACTGAAACAGAATTGTAGAACACGAACATAACCTGTGCCCACCCACAAATCAGATCCTGGCGCCGCTACTGGTGAGAGAGGAGAGTCCGCTGCTGGTCATGTGACCTGAGGAGACGCCATTGTCCCCATGTCGGTTTGTGTCGTGAGCTTTTAATGTGGGAAAGTGGGGATTCTGACGGTTTGTTACATCTGCAAAATCTCACGAAATATTCTTTGGGCTATAGCGTTAAAGAGTAACTAAACGGGCCAAAGCCTTTCCCCGCCCACAAACAAAAGTCAAAAATTGCCATGAAAGAGGCGGTCTCTGAGGTTTGGGGGTGACATGCGGGGGGTGAGTGTGTGGGCCTTTGCATTGGCACAATCACAGCAGACTGATTACGTGGGAGGGACTTGGTTATAAACCACAGGTACAGGGCAGGGGCGGGACAATGGGCAGCACCTGATGACGATGTGTGGAGCTGGTGCGGCTTATGACGTTCTGTGGAGGCCGTGGACACGTCTCCAGCCAATCAGGAAATTCTAATTTAGTAGCAGAGTTTACCCTGAAGGGGGCGCAACCCATTCGTTTTCAGGCCAAAGTTAGGATTTAACACATGTTTGCGCTATAATGTCAGAATAATGTCAGGGACCAGTGGACAACACTATGAGACACCCATTGAGACAGTTTATCAGTAAAAAAAACTTGCTTTGGTGTTTAGTTGCTCTTTAACTTCAGGCATTTCTCACACAACGACAGCACATCCTAAAGTCAGGGAAGTCGCAGAGTTTAACTTCAAAGCTCCACATTAGACGATAAAAGATTTGATTTCCACGTCAGGAGCCTCTGTCTATGTCACTTCCTGTCAGTGCCTTAAAACATGATAATTATTAGAAGAAGAAGAAGCGTCTTGTAAACGGCTTATTTTTCCCTGAACAGTTTTTAAGCTGAATTTGGTGCTTTGATGTAACTAAACAAACCAGTCCTGAGTCGCTCCACGTTTAGTCTTTGGCGCAACATGAAAAACTTAGCACGACACAAAAAAGAAGCAGTCGGTGAATCAGGGCCACATTTACGCCGACGGTAAAGGAGTCGTGGGGAATGGAGCATGAAAACAACACCGTTCAGTTAAAGCTGTAAACGCTTTGGGACGCGACGATATGAGCGAGTGTGGCCTTAACTCACCGACGAAGGAATTCCCCGGAAACCGCAGCCGACGCCCGTATGAGACGTAATACTCAAAAACACAAGTACGACCGGGCACCGTCACACGACACCAGTGTAGGTTCAGGTACGACTGATATAAAAACAGTAAGAGGAACGAGGGGAAAATATATCTTTAGATCCAAGTGTTAACGCGGTTGGTCCAGGACAGAACCAAAAGTGTCGTTTTTTTCACCCAAATATTTCCCCTAATTTTTGCCTTTTCTTTAGTTCTAATACTTATCCTATTTTCTCATTTTTCTTTTACACAATTTTCCCTCATAACAAAATGTGACGTTTATAAGTGAAAAAATCTGTGTTTTATTTTTTTATTCAAACCTCAATAAATCAGGCTTGGAATTAAGATATTTAAAACATCCGTCTGGAAAACCTTTAAAGGGGGGGTATTATGTAAAATGGACTTTTTCAAGCTTTATATCATTATTATGTCATTCCCTCATTAAACACATGCCTGGAGTGTTGCCTTGGCTCATTCAATATTTTTGAGTAATCAGTAAAAACTTAGACGGCAGCCATTTTAGGTGTAGCTATGCCTCAGTCCTCCTAGGAACGCCCCCACCTCCTGGAGACGCCTCTGGACCTTTCGTCACCAGCCAAGCCACCAACCACTGCTCCTCAGCTCAGCAGAGCCCCCTCCCCGCACAGTAGTGTTGTTTAGATGCCACAGCAGTGTGCTGAAGGGGGCGTGTCGGAAAGCTTCTTAAAGAGACAGAGGCCTATTTCAAGACGTTCAGCAGAGGTGGGAGACTCGAGTCAGCGGCGCATCTATGTTTACATTATGGTAATTAGCCACATGCTTTTTCGGCTTCAGAAAGAGCGCGTCTAATCAATACAGCGCGAAAAGGCAGGAGGAAATCGACGTGTTTCTTTGGATGCATTAAAAGTTTTCTACAGTGAGTGAAAAGATGAAGATTCATAGACATTTATTAAGGACAGGAAAACGTTCTAAACGATGACAGAAGCTACGGTGCGTATACAGGCGGCCTCCAGAACGACGATGGTAACAGTTGGATTAATGACAGAAATCTTGGGGCTTTTGTGTTTTAAGGCGTTCTCATGAAAGTTATAGCATTTAGAGGCGATTTTCCGCAGCCACACAGAGCCCAGTGACAGCGGGACTGAAGGCTGCACGGAATCGACTTTGAGCAGGGGCGAATCCGAGTATACAGGGACTGGGGCATTACAGGGGAACCACTGACAGAAAAACTGGCAGAAACTAACAAAAATTAAAATATAATCTTATATTTATCTTTCAGACTGCAGGAAAGCAGCTCATATTTAAAAGACTCTGTTTCAATTTTTTTTAAGTTGGTCCCCCGGGCCCCCTCCCTTAAAATGCTGTCCCAGTAATTTTGTACATAGACTGGAGCATTTAATATATATATATATATATATATATATAGAAAGCACTTTATATTTTCAAGTAGATTAAACACATTTTGAAAAGAAGAATTAGGCTTAACGCTGACGTTTGCGACTTGAGGTGACTTGCCGGCTAAAGAAAGACTTGACAAAAGCTATGACTTGACTTGACTTGACTTGACTTGACCCCATGACCAATTGACTTGGACTTGCTTGGGACTTGACTTAATGATGGACTTGACCGAGATGCATTAGTGACTTACTCCCACCTCTGACGTTCAGTACAGACATTTTGAGAGAGCAATTTTATTCAAGGCAGTTATTTTAATTTACTGCATATACAGACCAACAGAAGGTTACGTCATCATTGTAGTATGCTATAGACTGGTGCTATGTGATTGAAAAAAGCAAATACCCCCCTTTAAAACATTGTTCAGTCAGAGGCTGCAGGAGCGACTAAAGTGGAGACGTCGTCACCACAATGTGAGGAAAACGGCTTTTGAAATGACAATCTCCCAAATAAATCTATGAGAAACATTGAATCATATTTAAACATGTTATTATGATTATTAGGGATATTTTTGTTTCCAGGTAGAAGTTCATATGTTCAGAGAAGCTTCTCCCCCTAATGAGCAAAAATACTTGTCCCATTGGCAGATGATCTAACCTCCTCCACTTATTTCAAGCTAAATTTACAGTTTTTTGGTTCTAGACGACACATATTTTAGTTTAGGTATCGTAAAAAGTATCGTTAAAGCACTGGTATCAAAAAAGATGTAACGGTACCCAGCACTAGACAAGTATAAAAAGAGATCAAATTCAGAATAAAAGGTTTGATCTGGAGAATGATTGCATGTACAAAATCGGGAAACATTAAAAAAATATATGAATGAAATGACTCAAACTGACGGCACCGCCTTCAAGTCGAAGTTTCAGAGCCTCAGCTCCAGAACGCTCGTCTGGTTTTGAGAATTGACATTTTTAATTTGCTCCAAGACTCAAAGGGAAAGTTCCGCTTGGACCTGACAGTGAGACGGAGCTTAATGTGCAGGACAAACGGATGGAAGGAAAAAGTAATGAGTGAATCTCAGAACACGGCGCTGTAACGGCTGGAGATTCTGGGGTTTTTTCCCGTGGTTTTCGTCGTCAGGTTCGTTCCGGTCATTTCCCCTCGTATTTGGGGTTCACCACGGTCGTCACGGCGCTCTTGTAGATCGGGTTTTCTCCCTGAAATAAAAACAGAGAGAGGAGGAGTCAGGAGCGAGAAACAGTTTCATATCGAAGCGTCAAAAGTGTTTAGTTTAAATAGAAATAAAGAATCCAGAGTCTCTAACGCGCAGTGTTAATTTCGTCGACTAAAATATTTAGTCTTAATTTTAGTCAAAGTGATATTCTGTCGACTAAAATTGGACTAAAACTAAATTAAACGTTTTTCATGAGACTAAAACTATGACTAAAATGTCCAGATATTTAGTCGACTAAAATTGGACTAAATAAAAATGAAAAGGAGAGACTAAAATCATCCAAACTTCTATTGACCGTCTGAAAGAGCCTCATGTAATCCTCTGAGCTTTGTTCATGTGGAGCAGCTCCATGAAGCAGAGGGGCTGATTAAATATGATTATAATGAATATTATAAATGCAAAGTCAATTAGTTGACTAAATTGACTTGCAATTTTAGTCGACTAAAACTAGACTAAAATTGAAGATATTTTTGGACTAAATCTCGACTAAAATTTAATTACATTTTCGCCAAAAGACTAAAACTAAATTAAAATATGTTGTCAAAATTAACACTGCTAACGCGGCCGACGCTGGAGCTGGGAGTGTTGAACTTTTGGTAAACAGTGATGGAGGATTAGCTTCATTGTGACGGAGCTACAGCAGCTCTGAGACTTCTACAAAGACACATCAGTGTTTCTTTGACCTAAACATCCAGGAGTAAAAGCAGCGACAAGAAAACTTAATCCAGTGGCTGAATCTGTGCTGGGAATGATGATGCACATTCCCAAAGCTAATGCTACAAGCTAAAGCTCCGATCGATCAATGTGAAAACGAGAAATACGCACAAATAAAGTCAATAAAACCACCGTCTACATAAAGAACCGTGTGACAATGATCACACACCGAGTCGGGCTTGTTGATTTGGAAGTTTATTGCTCACTTTTCATCTATAACAGGTCTTAGCCGATTGTTTAGCACCCGGAGTTAGCTGCTCACTAGCTTCCAACTCGCATAGACCTTGTGAAAACAAGTATTATGCACAAATAAAGTCAATAAAGCCGTCAACTACATAAAGCAGCCTTTAAGACAGGGATGCACCGATACCACTTTTTCCAAAACAGATACAAGTACTTTGATTTAAGTACTTGCCGATACCGATACGAGTACAAGGCAATTTTTTCAACAGACTTTTTGAAGTGAATAGACGGTTTATAGACTGACTTTTTCACAGCAGATTGATCAGTAATTAATTTACTCATTTACATTTCCTTGAGTAAAGTAGGCGACACCTTTAAGAGAAGTTAAATCAGAATTGAACTTTTTTGTATTTCCATTCAATATCATTTTTATTTTTTAATCACACTGTCCATCATAGACAGAACAGCCCAGGTCCAAAAGCTCCTTAGTGCCGGTGCTTTATTCATTTATCTATTATTTAACAATAGTATTGAGACGGTGACTTATTACTGCAGCTAAACGCTCTTTTCACCTTTACTGCAGCTCCGTGTGGATTTTCTCGTGTGTTTATAATAACTTAGCCAATAGCTACAGCATTTTGATTGTTTTGCTGCAGCTCATTTTCGCTCAATATAAACATGCTGTATCTCTTTATTTTGGATTTTCTGAGGACTTTTTAGTTGCTGGGTTAGTTTTTCAGATGAATAAGCCCCGGGCATAAAACGGCGTAAGAATCGCTAGAACTGTTAGCAGCTAGTTAGCAACATTAGCAACATTAGCCTGTATCTTGTAACACTGCAGACTCCACGCTGCAGCGCTAACAACATTTAGCTCTGGTTAAATCCAGCTCAGACTCTGATTTAGGGAGGGTCGTCTGTGATAAAGTCGGCTCTATGTGGAATATTGTATTTCCACTGAAGAATTCTCCAGTTTGTTGCTCTTTTGCTGCGTCCTGTAGAAGCGCCGGCCACACGTCAAGTGGTATCGGCTTCTTGGTATCGGGACCACATTGAGTATAATGATGAGTACAAGCATGTGGTATCGGTTTTATTCAAGGCAGTTTTTTAATTTACTGCATATACAGACCAACAGAAGGTTACGTCATCATTGTAGTATGCTATAGACGGGTGCTATGTGATTGAAAAAAGCATAATACCCCCCCTTTAAAGAGTGGAATGAAAACGGCCCTAAAGTTTAGTCCCTTTGTCTGCACATGAGTTTGGGCTGATTTGACTCTGACAGAGTTAAAACTAAGAAACACTTTGGGGCAGATGCAGATGGAGGAGATTTCACACTCACCGTGTCCCACTTGGCGTTCATCTTCTCCTTCTCGAACTTGGCGAACTCGCGGCGGTCGTGGATGATCATGAGCAGCTTCCAGATGAGCAGCAGCGCCAAACCGATGAGCACGATGCCCGCCACCACGCCCAGCACGATGGGGATGATGTCGGGGCCGGGGGGGCACTCTGAGGGGGGGAGGGACATGAGACAACTGACATACAGTATTTAAAGGCTTCAAATCTAAAGCTTCTCGACTGGAGCTCACAGCCTATAGGCCACTCTAACACCTCATTTGAAAGCTAAGACCCATTAGGCGTTATTGTCACTTTATCATCACTTTCTGTTGCGTTTTTATCCTCGTTTATGTGGGAGTTAAGAGGTTAATGAAACAAGATATTTCTAAACGATTTCATGTTCATACCCAGCTTCTCCACCACGTAGACCTCCTTGGTGCTGTTGCGGATGCTGTAGGTGAAGTAGAACCAGCAGTCGTTTCATCGCGCTCCTTGCAGTGGGTCAGGGGGAAGCTCTGGTCCGTGGGCTGAGGCAGGTCCTTAGTTTCCTTCACTTTGATCATAGTGAAGTAGCTACAGTCGCGCTCACACGTCTCCTTCTCTCTCGTCTCGAAGGCTCGGCACTGCACGCAGTCCCTGAAACATTCACACTTTCACAGAGCTGCAGCGACACAAGTATCACACAGGGGGCGCCTGTGAGGGGGTTAGTAACGTACATGTGCTCGGGGCAGACTCCAGGGGCGCCTGTGAGTCAGTTAGTACGTACATGTGCTCGGGGCAGACTCCAGGGGGCGCCTGTGAGTCAGTAACGTACATGTGCTCGGGCAGATCCAGGGGGCGCCTGTGAGTCAGTTAGTACGTACTGTGCTCGGGGCGACTCCAGGGGCGCCGTGGGGGGTTAGTAACGTACTTGTGCTCGGGGCAGACTCCAGGGGGCGCCTGTGATGGGTTAGTAACGTACTTGTGCTCGGGGCAGACTCCAGGGGGCGCCTGTGATCGTTATAACGTACTTGTGCTCGGGCAGACTCCAGGGGGCGCCTGTGAGTCAGTTAGTAACGTACTTGTGCTCGGGGCAGACTCCAGGGGGCGCCTGTGAGGGTTAGTACGTACTTGTGCTCGGGGCAGACTCCAGGGGGCGCCTGTGAGTCGGTTAGTAACGTACTGTGCTCGGGGAGACTCCAGGGGCGCCTGTGAGGGGGTTAGTAACGTACATGTGCTCGGGGCAGACTCCAGGGGGCGCCTGTGAGTCAGTAACGTACTTGTGCTCGGGGCAGACTCCAGGGGGCGCCTGTGAGTCAGTTAGTAACATACTTGTGCTCGGGGCAGACTCCAGGGGGCGCCTGTGAGGGGGTTAGTAACGTACTTGTGCTCGGGGCAGACTCCAGGGGGCGCCTGTGAGTCAGTTAGTAACATACTTGTGCTCAGGGCAGACTCCAGGGGGCGCCTGTGAGGGGGTTAGTAACGTACTTGTGCTCGGGGCAGACTCCAGGGGGCGCCTGTGAGTCGGTTAGTAACGTACTTGTGCTCGGGGCAGACTCCAGGGGGCGCCTGTGAGTCAGTTAGTAACGTACTTGTGCTCGGGGCAGACTCCTGGGGGCGCCTGTGAGTCGGTTAGTACGTACTTGTGCTCGGGGCAGACTCCAGGGGGCGCCTGTGAGTCAGTTAGTAACGTACTGTGCTCGGGCAGACTCCAGGGGGCGCCTGTGAGGGGGTTAGTAACGTACTTGTGCTCGGGGCAGACTCCTGGGGGCGCCTGTGAGCGGTTAGTAACGTACTTGTGCTCGGGGCAGACTCCAGGGGCGCCTGTGAGGGGGTTAGTAACGTACTTGTGCTCGGGGCAGACTCCAGGGGGCGCCTGTGAGTCGGTTAGTAACGTACTTGTGCTCGGGGCAGACTCCAGGGGGCGCCTGTGAGTCAGTTAGTAACGTACTTGTGCTCGGGGCAGACTCCAGGGGGCGCCTGTGAGGGGGTTAGTAACGTACTTGTGCTCGGGCAGACTCCAGGGGGCGCCTGTGAGGGGGTTAGTACGTACTTGTGCTCGGGGCAGACTCCTGGGGGCGCCTGTGAGGGGGTTAGTAACGTACTTGTGCTCGGGCAGACTCAGGGGCGCCTGTGAGGGGTTATAACTACTTGTGCTGGGCGACTCCAGGGGGCGCCTGTGAGCGGTTAGTAACGTACTTGTGCTCGGGGCAGACTCCAGGGGGCGCCTGTGAGGGGTAGTACGTACTTGTGCTCGGGCAGACTCCAGGGGGCGGCGCTGTGAGTCGGGGTTAGTAACGTACATGTGCTCGGGGCAGACTCCAGGGGGCGCCTGTGAGTCAGTTAGTAACGTACATGTGCTCGGGGCAGACTCCAGGGGGCGCCTGTGAGTCAGTTAGTAACGTACTTGTGCTCGGGGCAGACTCCAGGGGGCGCCTGTGAGTCAGTTAGTAACATACTTGTGCTCGGGGCAGACTCCTGGGGGCGCCTGTGAGTCAGTTAGTAACATACTTGTGCTCGGGGCAGACTCCTGGGGGCGCCTGTGAGTCAGTTAGTAACATACTTGTCGGGGCAGACTCCTGGGGCGCCTGTGAGTCAGTTAGTAACGTACATGTGTCGGGGCAGACTCCAGGGGGCGCCTGTGAGGGGGTTAGTAACGTACTTGTGCTCGGGGCAGACTCCGGGGGCGCCTGTGAGTCAGTTAGTAACGTACTTGTGCTCGGGGCAGACTCCAGGGGGCGCCTGTGAGGGGTTAGTAACGTACTTGTGCTCGGGGCAGACTCCAGGGGGCGCCTGTGAGGGGGTTAGTAACGTACTTGTGCTCGGGGCAGACTCCAGGGGGCGCCTGTGAGGGGGTTAGTAACGTACTTGTGCTCGGGCAGACTCCAGGGGGGCCTGTGAGGGGGTTAGTAACGTACATGTGCTCAGGGCAGACTCCAGGGGGCGCCTGTGAGGGGGTTGAACGTACTTGTGCTCAGGCAGACTCCAGGGGGCGCCTGTGAGTCAGTTAGTAACATACTTGTGCTCGGGGCAGACTCCTGGGGGCCCTGTGAGTCAGTTAGTAACATACTTGTGCTCGGGGCAGACTCCTGGGGGCGCCTGTGAGTCAGTTAGTAAACATAACTTGTGCTCGGGGCAGACTCCTGGGGGCGCCTGTGAGTCAGTTAGTAACATACTTGTGCTCGGGGCAGACTCCTGGGGGCGCCTGTGAGGGGGTTAGTAACGTACTTGTGCTCGGGGCAGACTCCAGGGGGCGCCTGTGAGGGGTTAGTAACGTACTTGTGCTCAGGGCAGACTCCAGGGGGCGCCTGTGAGTCAGTTAGTAACATACTTGTGCTCGGGGCAGACTCCTGGGGGCGCCTGTGAGTCAGTTAGTAACATACTTGTGCTCGGGGCAGACTCCTGGGGGCGCCTGTGAGTCAGTTAGTAACATACTTGTGCTCGGGGCAGACTCCAGGGGGCGCCTGTGAGGGGGTTAGTAACGTACTTGTGCTCGGGCAGACTCCGGGGGCGCCTGTGAGGGGGTTAGTAACGTACTTGTGCTCAGGGCAGACTCCAGGGGCGCCTGTGAGTCAGTAACGTACTTGTGCTCGGGCAGACTCCAGGGGGCGCCTGTGAGGGGTTAGTAACATACTTGTGCTCGGGGCAGACTCCAGGGGGCGCCTGTGAGGGGGTTAGTAACGTACTTGTGCTCGGGGCAGACTCCAGGGGGCGCCTGTGAGGGGGTTAGTAACGTACTTGTGCTCAGGGCAGACTCCAGGGGCGCCTGTGAGTCAGTAACGTACCTGTGCTCGGGGCAGACTCCAGGGGCGCCTGTGAGTCAGTTAGTAACGTACATGTGCTCGGGCAGACTCCAGGGGGCGCCTGTGAGGGGGTTAGTAACGTACATGTGCTCGGGGCAGACTCCAGGGGGCGCTGTGAGTCAGTTAGTAACGTACTTGTGCTCGGGGCAGACTCCAGGGGGCGCCTGTGAGGGGGTTAGTAACGTACTTGTGCTCGGGGCAGACTCCAGGGGGCGCCTGTGAGTCAGTTAGTAACGTACTTGTGCTCGGGCAGACTCCAGGGGGCGCCTGTGAGGGGTTAGTAACGTACTTGTGCTCGGGGCAGACTCCAAGGGGGCGCCTGTGAGGGGGTTAGTAACGTACATGTGCTCGGGGCAGACTCCAGGGGCGCCTGTGAGGGGGTTAGTAACATACTTGTGCTCGGGGCAGACTCCAGGGGGCGCCTGTGAGGGGGTTAGTAACATACTTGTGCTCGGGCAGACTCCAGGGGGCGCCTGTGAGGGGGTTAGTAACATACTTGTGCTCGGGGCAGACTCCAGGGGCGCCTGTGAGGGGGTTAGTAACATACTTGTGCTCGGGGCAGACTCCAGGGGGCGCCTGTGGAGGGGGTTAGTAACGTACTTGTGCTCGGGGCAGACTCCAGGGGGCGCCTGTGAGGGGGTTAGTAACGTACTTGTGCTCGGGCAGACTCCAGGGGCGCCTGTGAGGGGTTAAGTAACGTACTTGTGCTCGGGGCAGACTCCAGGGGGCGCCTGTGAGGGGGTTAGTAACATACTTGTGCTCGGGGCAGACTCCAGGGGCGCCTGTGAGGGGGTTAGTAACGTACTTGTGCTCGGGGCAGACTCCACTGGACACGTGGGGCAACAGGCACGTTCACACGTCGGTCCCTGGAACTTGGGGTCGGTGCATTTGCAGACGCCGCATTCGCACGTGCCGCGGCCGTTGCAGATCTGACCGTTCTTCGCCAAACAGGAAGTCTTGTCCAGAGAGCAGTCGCACGCACTTCCTGTGTAGTTGGCGTCGCAGATGCACTTCCTGCACTCGCACCGGCCGTGACCTGGAGAGACAGAGCTCATCTTAACGGGATTTTTAAGTCCTTTTACAGAGGTTGGGGAACAATCTGCGGGACAAACTTCGCCGTTTTGAAGGTGGCGTATCTAGCGATGCAATGAGGGAATATAACCATTATGTTCTGTCAAAATGGAGTCGATGAAGGCGGCTTTAAAAAGGCAGAAACAAACACATTCCACATTTTCCCCCCTTTTCCCCCCCTCACATTTCGTTCTTGGAAGACAAATTGCTGTATCTTTTTGCAGGGGTGGGCGGGCATTGTTTATAATCTGTAAAGGACTTTGCACTACAACTCTGCATGACAAACGCTCTTTAAACAAAGTTGTGATTGACTGATTAAATTTCAATATGACATTGTAGAGAATAGATTTCACAGCTCTACTTTTAAGTCGTGGTCAAAGTCTCAAAAAGAATCAGAGCTTTAAATCCTGTGGACAAACTTTGCTGCTGAACCTTGTCATGAACACGACGAAGCACCGACTCGTGGAAATGGAAGAGCTGCAGACGTGATATTGATGAGTGAATGACTGTAACGACCACAGACCGATCAATCAGAGCAAGAGTTTTTATAATGTGCTTCTGCTGCAGTGGCCGGAGGTTAGGGAGAGACGGCACTAGAGAACCATGACTAGTTTTAAATATGTATGTGCTCCTCGCCTCCACAGAGCTTGTTGTAATAAGTAGTAGTAGTATAGTACAGTAAGTACATGTATAAGTAGTAGTAGCAGTAGCAGTAGTAGTAGCAGTAGCAGTAGCAGTAGCAGTAGTAGTAGCAGTAGTAGTAGCAGTAGTAGTAGCAGTAGCAGTAGTAGTAGCAGTAGTAGTAGCAGTAGCAGTAGTAGTAGCAGTAGTAGTAGCAGTAGTAGTAGCAGTAGCAGTAGTAGTCCCTCACCTCCACAGAGCTTGTTGTTGCTCCGGTCACAGTTGAAGTTGTCGCACTCGCAGTAGGTGCCGCTGTACGCCTCTGCAGGGTTCTCCCTCTTCTTACACTCGCAGGTGCCGCACACGCAGTCGCCGTTGTTGCTGCAGATGTCGGTGCCGTTGTCCTTCCTGCAGTTGGCGTCCAGGTCCTCAGTGCGGACCTCGTCTTTGCTGCACTCGCACAGACGCCCGATCCGGCCCTCCTTACACCTTTGGAAAATAAGGGTGAAAAAGTGTAAAGTGTTTTTTCTGCCCTTTTGTAGTCAGTCTATTACAAAGCCATGTACAGTCAGATGTTTGCAGCACATGTCTGGATATTTAGTTTAGTTTATTTAAAGAATGTGCTACTTTTATGTTATAAAGGTGCATTAATATATATTATATTCTGAGATCTTGCCACTTCCCAGTTGTCATTACCATCCTCAATATAATTTAATTTGGGTTTAATTATCATTATTATTATATTTGTTTAATTGAGTTATATGTGAAGTATGATGTAAGCCCTGCATAATGAGGTGCATTAAAAAGCCAGGTGTAGAGCGGGCCAGTTGAAGAGGGCAGTAACTCCCCATCAACAAACCCCCACCCAGCTGCCCTAACAGCTGATTTTGTAGATGAAGTTCCTATGCTGAGTGGTGCATTAAAAGACATGGTTTTGAGCCAGTTGGGATATTTCTGATGGTTTACACAAATCTGGCTTCATCATTGTTATGGAGAAAGTAAGTTTTGTGGGTCGTACTTGCAGGCTCCGCACTCGAAGGCGCCGTGGCCGCTGTCGCACTTGTCGCTGTTAATTTCCGCCAGGGCGGAGCACTCGCACTCGCAGATGAAGTTCAGCACCACCTCCACCTCCTCATTAAAGCCCAGAGGTTTGATCTTTATCACCTCCGCTTTCCCGTCCTCCGGGCACTTCTGCGCCGCCACGGAGATCTGGAAGGAAACCTGCCACGGGAGAGGAGGAGGGTTAACGTTTGGAGAGTGAAACCTCCAGGACTCGTCTAAGAACCTGGTCCTCTCACCTCGTCGCCGATGGAGATGTTGGAGCACTTGCGGCCGCTCTCGCCTGTTCCCTCGACGCCGTTCTTGCACACAGACTTGTATGAGATGGACACGCCTTCAGGAAGTCTGCTGTTCTCCAGAATCACCTCCGACGACAGCGACTGGGCGGGACACACACACACACAGGGCCACGGTTTAAGATGGTATTACATTACTATTCTCACAAAATGGAGTAAAGCTGGTTATTGTATGAAATCTACTTTTAGCTCCTGTTACATTTGTGGCGGTTCTAAGGCCGGTCTGCAATGAAAAATAACAGCTTCAAGCGATGAATCAAACAACGGTTTTAAAAGCAGAGGTTCCAGGGCTGCACATTTCACCTTTATCACATCCAAATTGAGGTTTCAAACATTTAAACACTAACGTTTTAAAATGAATTCTGTGTTTTACAGGAGCCAATGTAAAGAGGCCGACAGAGGGGTCATGTGTGCGACCTTTGTGGTTCTGTACCAACTGCAGGCGACGGATCGAGCTTTGGGCCAAAGAGTTACAATAATCCAAGCGGCGCGTTATTAAATGCATGGATCACACGCTCCAGATATGTGTGTGGTAAATACTCAAAGGACGCAGTTGGTAAAAAAAGAGTCACAGAAAAATGACAAAAACGCAACAAACAAGTGACAACAAGTGACGACGTAAAACGCATTAAAAAGCGGGAGCATAATGGCAACAACGTGAGGGAAATTATCCGTTGAGATGAGTTTTGTAGATTTGGGTAAAGCTGAACTGGAGAAAATGCGCTCGGGTTACGAGGTTAAAACAGGGCTGCGTTCTAATGCTGCGTCCACACCAAGCGCCACCGACGCCTCCAAAGCATCAGGTTTACATTTAAAATACATGGAGGACGCGCCTCAAGAGGTTCCGCGTTTTGAAGATTTTCACCTTTGACGCGCCTCCGGGGCGTCCAGCGCGGCCGACGCTAGAGTTGGAAATGTTGAACTTTTTGGAGAAATTCACGAGCGTCGACCAATCAGGAGCTTTCTCCAACAGTGACGTAAGCTGTAGCTGAGCCACTGTCGGTCTGGGGCAGATCCTCTGCCGGCCCGCAGATGTAAACAGTGGAGGATTATCCTGTTGTGAACCGGAGCTACAGCAGCTCTGGGACTTTTACAAAGACACACATCAGTGTTTCTTTTACCTAAACACCCAGGATTAAAAGCGGCGACAACAAAACGTATTTGAGTGGCTGGATCTGCACTGGGAATGTGTTTGGGCCTTGATGATGCACAGGATTCCCAAGGCTAATGCTACAGTACAAGCTAAATCTCCAATCGATGTGAAAACGAGAAATATGCACAAATAAAGTCTATTAAGCCCCATCTACATAAAGCAACCGTGTAACAATGATCACACACTGAGCCAGGCTTGTTGATTTTTAAGTTTATTGCTCACATTTTATCTACAACGGGCCGTAGTCAATCTGTTTTATGATTATTTCTATGCTAGCCCAAACAGATAGCTCGCACTGACCCCCTTGAAAACAAGTATTATGCACTAATCACGTCAATAAAGCCCTAAACTACACAGAACAGCCTTTATGATGGTCACACACTGAGATGGGCTTGACACATTTGTGCACACTTTTTTATCAACAATGTAGACGATCGCAACAAGCTAACCGGGCTAACCTAGCTTATAGCCACTTGCCACCAATGTCCCTTCAACCGTATGGGCTGGATATGAGCTTAAATACTGGGGAGATCCTGCGTAGACCATGGGGGAATAGTTAAAGATCCATAGGACATGGCAGGAGCAAAGAGGGAGACTAGTTAGCCTCCGAACAACTGTAGTTTTCAGGCACGAGCTGCTTCCAAGATGGCGACGAACAGACTCTGAGTTGACGCCAGGGCGTCTGACGCTCTGTGACATTTGTGACAAGCGTCTGACTTCAGCACAAGCGTCCAACTACGGACTAGAGGCGCGTTTTTGACGCCCAAGAGGCGTTCGGTGTGGACGCAGCATAAGGTACGGCCGATATTTGGGTATTGTCAATATCGGTTATATCTCTGGAACCCACTTCCCATTTTTTGCACTGGAAAGAGCTCAGTCAGAGCCTCCAATAACTGCTAAGCTTCAAGATCGGAGAAACATGGTGATGAAAATCGGTCACAAGTTTTATATATTTTATGTTGTAGACTTTTGCTCATAATTTTGGAACCATAAAAGACAGAGATTTACCCTTTTTTCTACTCTAACTGGAGACACGTCTAAATAAGAGCCAGGCTCCTCCAGGAGGAGGGACCAAAACAGTTTTCGGTTCCTCCTCCTGGAGGAGCCTGGGTCTTATTTAGACTTAGCTCCAGTTTGGGTAAAAGTGTCGTTTCTGACCTTAAGAGCCAAGAAGAAGCTTCTGTGACTAGAAGCAAAACGGCCTGAACTTTACCAAAACCCAGTCCAGTCGATGATTTAACCTTTTCTACGATGGCTCCTCTCTTGGGTTTTGTACGAAGCTGTACCCGAGGGTAAACGCCGCTGACACGGACACGTCGTAAACACACAAAGGAACACGCTAAAGGGGTGTGGCCACGGCTCGGATGGACAAGTGTGAGTCAACACAAGACCAAACTAACACTAAAGCAGAAACTCCATCATATCTAAATCAGCCGAGCACAGACTCACGTTGTAGGCGTCGATGATGAGTTTGATGACGTTGCTGGAGTTGGACGACAGAGTTCCCACGGCCGACTTTGGGATGAGGTTCTTCAGCTCCTAAAAGGCGACGGGACAAATAGACGTGAGTAAAGTTCCTGATGAAGCGCAGACAGCCATAGTCCATGTAGAGGAGCCGACCTGGTAGACGGGCTGGAAGTCGTTGGTGACAGCGAAGATGGTCTGGATGTTGTGGTCGCTCAGTTTCTGCACCAGGTGAGCGATCGACGGGTAATCCTGAGAAAACAGGACTAGGTTTAAAAACAAACAATGCTCCAGACGTTTTCATGTCAGAGAGGGAAAAGTGTATATAATTGGTACAAAACTGTAGGAAAATTGGGGAAAATGGGGAGGTGTTAAAAATATTCTTAGGAAAAATTATAGAAAAACATTGGGAACATTTTGTATAAAATGGTGGGAAATTTTGGGAGATTAAATTTTTCTTTAATAATTTAGGAATTGTGGAAAAAGTTTGAAAATTTGGGTAAAAAAATGGGGGTTGTAAATGTGTAAAGTGTTTGACGTACGTAGTAGTGGCTCATGGTGCACATGTGGGTAAATGTGTAAAGTAAATAAACATACGTAGTAGTGGCTCATGGTGCACATGTGGGTAAATGTGTAAAGTGAATAACATACGTAGTAGTGGCTCATGGTGCACATGTGAGTAAATGTGTAAAGTGAATAAACATACGTAGTAGTGACTCATGGTGCACATGTGAGTAAATGTGTAAAGTGAATAAACGTACGTAGTAGTGGCTCATGGTGCACATGTGGGTAAATGTGTAAAGTGAATAAACATACGTAGTAGTGGCTCATGGTGCACATGTGGGTAAATGTGTAAAGTGAATAAACATACGTAGTAGTGGCTCATGGTGCACATGTGAGTAAATGTGTAAAGTGAATAAACATACGTAGTAGTGACTCATGGTGCACATGTGAGTAAATGTGTAAAGTGAATAAACGTACGTAGTAGTGGCTCATGGTGCACATGTGGGTAAATGTGTAAAGTGAATAAACATACGTAGTAGTGGCTCATGGTGCACATGTGAGTAAATGTGTAAAGTGAATAAACATACGTAGTAGTGGCTCATGGTGCACATGTGAGTAAATGTGTAAAGTGAATAAACATACGTAGTAGTGGCTCATGGTGCACATGTGAGTAAATGTGTAAAGTAAATAAACATACGTAGTAGTGACTCATGGTGCACATGTGAGTAAATGTGTAAAGTGAATAAACATACGTAGTAGTGGCTCATGTTGCACATGTGGGTAAATGTGTAAAGTAAATAAACATACGTAGTAGTGGCTCATGGTGCACATGTGAGTAAATGTGTAAAGTAAATAAACATACGTAGTAGTGGCTCATGGTGCACATGTGGGTAAATGTGTAAAGTGAATAAACATACGTAGTAGTGGCTCATGGTGCACATGTGAGTAAATGTGTAAAGTGAATAAACATACGTAGTAGTGGCTCATGGTGTACATGTGGGTAAATGTGTAAAGTGAATAAACATACGTAGTAGTGGCTCATGTTGCACATGTGAGTAAATGTGTAAAGTGAATAAACATACGTAGTAGTGGCTCATGGTGTACATGTGGGTAAATGTGTAAAGTGAATAAACATACGTAGTAGTGGCTCATGGTGCACATGTGAGTAAATGTGTAAAGTGAATAAACATACGTAGTAGTGTCATGGTGCACATGTGGTAAATGTAAAGTGAATAAACATACGTAGTAGTGGCTCATGGTGCACATGTGGGTAAATGTGTAAAGTGAATAAACATACGTAGTAGTGGCTCATGGTGCACATGTGGGTAAATGTGTAAAGTGAATAAACATACGTAGTAGTGGCTCATGTGCACATGTGGGTAAATGTGTAAAGTGTTGACATACGTAGTAGTGGCTCATGGTGCACATGTGAGTAAATGTGTAAAGTGAATAAACATACGTAGTAGTGGCTCATGGTGCACATGTGAGTAAATGTGTAAAGTGAATAAACATACGTAGTAGTGGCTCATGGTGCACATGTGAGTAAATGTGTAAAGTGAATAAACATACGTAGTAGTGGCTCATGTTGCACATGTGAGTAAATGTGTAAAGTGAATAAACATACGTAGTAGTGGCTCATGGTGCACATGTGAGTAAATGTGTAAAGTGAATAAACATACGTAGTAGTGGCTCATGTTGCACATGTGAGTAAATGTGTAAAGTGAATAAACATACGTAGTAGTGGCTCATGGTGCACATGTGGGTAAATGTGTAAAGTGAATAAACATACGTAGTAGTGGCTCATGTTGCACATGTGGGTAAATGTGTAAAGTAAATAAACATACGTAGTAGTGGCTCATGGTGCACATGTGAGTAAATGTGTAAAGTGAATAAACATACGTAGTAGTGGCTCATGTTGCACATGTGGGTAAATGTGTAAAGTAAATAAACATACGTAGTAGTGGCTCATGGTGCACATGTGAGTAAATGTGTAAAGTGAATAAACATACGTAGTAGTGGCTCATGGTGCACATGTGGGTAAATGTGTAAAGTAAATAAACATACGTAGTAGTGGCTCATGGTGCACATGTGAGTAAATGTGTAAAGTGAATAAACATACGTAGTAGTGGCTCATGGTGCACATGTGAGTAAATGTGTAAAGTGAATAAACATACGTAGTAGTGGCTCATGGTGCACATGTGAGTAAATGTGTAAAGTGAATAAACATACGTAGTAGTGGCTCATGGTGCACATGTGAGTAAATGTGTAAAGTGAATAAACATACGTAGTAGTGGCTCATGTGCACATGTGGGTAAATGTGTAAAGTAAATAAACATACGTAGTAGTGGCTCATGGTGCACATGTGGGTAAATGTGTAAAGTAAATAAACGTACGTAGTAGTGGCTCATGGTGCACATGTGGGTAAATGTGTAAAGTGAATAAACATACGTAGTAGTGGCTCATGGTGCACATGTGGTAAATGTGTAAAGTAATAAACATACGTAGTAGTGGCTCATGGTGCACATGTGAGTAAATGTGTAAAGTGAATAAACATACGTAGTAGTGGCTCATGGTGCACATGTGAGTAAATGTGTAAAGTGAATAAACATACGTAGTAGTGGCTCATGGTGCACATGTGAGTAAATGTGTAAAGTGAATAAACATACGTAGTAGTGGCTCATGGTGCACATGTGGGTAAATGTGTAAAGTAAATAAACATACGTAGTAGTGGCTCATGGCACATGTGAGTTAACTGTGTAAAAGTGAATAAACATACGTAGTAGTGCTCATGGTGCACATGTGAGTAAATGTGTAAAGTTGGAATTAAAACATACGTTAGTAGTGGCCTCCATTGGTGCACATGTGAGAAATTTAAAAGTAATAAACATACGTTAGTAGTGGCTCATGTGCACATGTGAGTAAATGTGTAAAGTGAAATCAAAACATACGTGTAGTGCTCATGTGCACATGTGAATAATGTTAAGGAATAAACATACGTAGTCAGTGGCTCATGGGCACATGTGGGTAACTGTGTAAAGTAAATAAACATACGTAAGTAGTGCGCTCATAGGCACTTGTGGTAAATGTGTAAAGTGAATAAACATACGTAGTAGTGGCTCAGTTGCACATGTGGGTAAATGTGTAAAGTGGACATAAACATACGTAGGTAGTGGCTCATGTGCACATGTTGGGTAAATGTGTAAAGTAATAAAACATACGTAGTAGTGGTCATGTTGCACATGTGGGTAAATGTGTAAAGTGAATAAACATACGTAGTAGTGGCTCATGGTGCACATGTGGTAAATGTGTAAAGTGAATAAACATACGTAGTAGTGGCTCATGTTGCACATGTGGGTAAATGTGTAAAGTGAATAAACATACGTAGTAGTGGCTCATGGTGCACATGTGGGTAAATGTGTAAAGTGAATAAACATACGTAGTAGTGGCTCATGGTGCACATGTGAGTAAATGTGTAAAGTGAATAAACATACGTAGTAGTGGCTCATGTGCACATGTGGGTAAATGTGTAAAGTGAATAAACATACGTAGTAGTGGCTCATGGTGCACATGTGGGTAAATGTGTAAAGTGAATAAACATACGTAGTAGTGGCTCATGGTGCACATGTGGTAAATGTGTAAAGTGAATAAACATACGTAGTAGTGGCTCATGGTGCACATGTGAGTAAATGTGTAAAGTGAATAAACATACGTAGTAGTGGCTCATGTGCACATGTGTAAAGGATAAACATAAGTAGGGTAAATGTGAAAGTAAAAATAAACATACGTAGTAGTGGCTCATGGTGCACATGTGAGTAAATGTGTAAAGTGAATAAACATACGTAGTAGTGGCTCATGGTGCACATGTGAGTAAATGTGTAAAGTGAATAAACATACGTAGTAGTGCTCATGGTGCACATGTGTAAATGTGTAAAGTAATAAACATACGTAGTAGTGGCTCATGTTGCACATGTGGGTAAATGTGTAAAGTAAATAAACATACGTAGTAGTGGCTCATGGTGCACATGTGAGTAAATGTGTAAAGTGAATAAACATACGTAGTAGTGGCTCATGGTGCACATGTGAGTAAATGTGTAAAGTGAATAAACGTACGTAGTAGTGGCTCATGGTGCACATGTGAGTAAATGTGTAAAGTGAATAAACAAGTATAGGCCATGGTGCACATGGATAAAGTGTAAAGAAATAAACAAGTATAGTGACTCATGGTGCACATGTGAGTAAATGTGTAAAGTGAATAAACGTACGTAGTAGTGGCTCATGGTGCACATGTGAGTAAATGTGTAAAGTGAATAAACGTACGTAGTAGTGGCTCATGGTGCACATGTGGGTAAATGTGTAAAGTGAATAAACATACGTAGTAGTGGCTCATGGTGCACATGTGGGTAAATGTGTAAAGTGAATAAACATACGTAGTAGTGGCTCATGGTGCACATGTGAGTAAATGTGTAAAGTGAATAAACATACGTAGTAGTGGCTCATGGTGCACATGTGGTAAATGTGTAAAGTGAATAAACATACGTAGTAGTGGCTCATGGTGCACATGTGAGTAAATGTGTAAAGTGAATAAACATACGTAGTAGTGGCTCATGGTGCACATGTGAGTAAATGTGTAAAGTGAATAAACATACGTAGTAGTGGCTCATGGTGCACATGTGAGTAAATGTGTAAAGTAAATAAACATACGTAGTAGTGGCTCATGGTCACATGTGAGTAAATGTGTAAAGTGAATAAACATACGTAGTAGTGGCTCATGGTGTACATGTCGTTCTCCAGGTGGCACTTCCCGTCGTTGGGCAGAACGATGCCGCCTAGTTTCCCGTCTCCGGCGAAATGGAAGCCGGCGTCAGTGGAGAAAACCAGCAGCCGAGTGACATTTCTCCAACCGATCTGGTCCTGAGGAAGAAACGACAGCCGTCACCAAATACTCTCTAGGGAGAGTTTGGTCTGTTTTTACAGAGTTAAACTAAGACGTTAAGGAGTAAACGTTCTCACCTCACACACGGCCACCTGCATGATGGCGTCGAAGCCGCCCTCAGGTGAGTCCAGGTTCCCGGAGATCTGCTGCTGACTGACCAGGCGGTTGAACTCGTCTCCTTTGTTGGTCAGTTTGAGGACGTTCTTGTAGCTGAAGGGGCTGGTGCAGTTCTCGTTCCCAGTGCAGGGGTTCAGGAGGCGCGCCGGGGTCGTGGAGATGTACGGCATCACCGTCTTCTCTACAAATGAACCGAAGCCTGAGGGAGAGAGGAAAAGTTACTAAAATAACTGAATTAAAGTTAAGTTAATAGAACACAGACTTAAAAGGCTCTGAATGAAAGATCGGGCGAGGAGGAGGAAAACTGAATACATCAATGCACACTTGATCTTTACTTTTCGTGGACACGCTGATATTTGGACAGACAGGGTTTTAGTTTCACGATTGTTTCACAAACTGAAGTATTTTTCTTCTTATCTGCTGCACTAGAGACGCTACAGGAGGCTGGGAGGGCATCAGGGTCCTTACCGATCCTGAAGTCAGAGGTGATCCCCTGCATCTCCTTCATGAGGTCGGTGCCCAGGTTCTTGACGTTCTCCAGATCGTCCTTCATGGAGAAGGACAGGTCCATCAGGTAGTACAGGTCGATGGGATAATCCTCCGCACGCTTGAACTTCAGAGAGAAGGTCTGAGGTTCTCCTGGAAACAGCACGTGAGCAGATATTTAACCACTGAACCTCCACAGATGTTCTTCTGTAGATGGTCTGTACCGGAGCGGAGGGTGAGGCTGAGCTTCTGCGGCTGGATCTGTGTGATCTGCTCCGGCTTCAGCTTCTCGGGGGAGTCCTTCTTACGGTTGGTCACTGGTTGGTCCTTGTCGATCTGGATGCTTCCCCGCGGGTTCTCGATTTTCCCGGGAGGACAGCGGCGCTCAGACAGAGCCTGAAGGTCATCACAGCGAGCAGACTTGGCCTCGCCCACGCTCAGGAACGACTGCAGAGAAAAACAGGACCGTGTAAAACAGCTCACATCGATATTCAGGTCCTTCATGAGCTCTGAACCACTCATTACAACACTTAATGATTGTTTTTTTACTTCACTTTTTTCAGTTCAGTCCAACTTCTGTGATATTTTATGATTAAATTAGGGCCGGGACTTTTTTCGATGAATTGCGATTAATTAATTACATGAGTTTAGTGCGATTAAAAATATTAATCGAAATTAATCACACTTTGCTTTCCACACTTCAGTTTCCTTTTTTCCTGCAGACGCACAATTAATGGCAATATTGCTCTGGTCTGTTGGACTTGGTTGAACAAAAATAAACAATATTTTGTTGCTTAAGCTTCTGTATTCAGTCATTATTCAATGGTATACTAAAAACTAAAAAAACTTACTTCTCACTGTTCTCAGGTCAAATATTTATAGCGATTAATTTCGATTAATTAATTACAAAGCCTCTAATTAATTAGATTATTTTTTTAATCGAGTCCCGCCCTAGATTAAATACATTACAAGATGAATGCTCCTGAACCTAAAAGCAGCTGCAATAATGTCAGACGTTCTGTTAAGGCCCGGTCACAATTGGCGCATTGACCACAAAGATTATGTCCCCCATTTGTTCTGCGCCAAAACTGAAATCAGCCGCAAAGATCGCAAAGTAGACTTTGAAGAAATCGCAGTCATGGTCATAATAGAGTACAGGCTGCTGCTGGATGCGGTTGATTTGGATAGTGTGCAAATGCGAGAGGTGCAAGGAAGAAAGTGAATGGTGAGCGTCTGGTGAGGGGCTGGCGAGCGAGTGTTTCACAGGCCACAGAGCGCAGACGTCTCCCACTTCCACACTAAACTTCGAAGGGACAAGTCGACAAGATGCCTCCCAGGAAGACCAACGCCACGAAAGTAAGGTACTCGCCAAAGCCACAGTGAAGACCAAACGGGGGAGGAGGAAACAGCGTCTAGCCTCTATAAACCTGCAGCAGGAATCGCACGAGACTGATCCCGGCGCTCACCATCTGAACGACTGAGATGATTCATCATTCTCGCGACCGTAGCGGCTGCGGATATATTCATCGCAATCGATCTCCACTGAATTCTCTGCATGACATTCAGCTGCGACTGATGATCCAACTGCGATTCACAGCTTTTCATGCGGTCAGTAGCGGTCGCTCGTGCAGATGCCTGTGCGCCAATCCTGACAGCCCTAAAACTGTATTATCTGATAAGTTCATCAGATAACTAGCCTCAGATTCATGCACAAAAACTCTCATTTGGGGCACGCGTGAAACGTCGTAAACGAAGTTGTGCAATAGCGTTCATTCATTTCTACAACATAAAACAAACATGGCGTGCCCGGTGTGTGTCAGAAAAAGAAAAACAAACACAGAGACGCTTTGAAGATGTTTTTGCACGGTTTTGAGCAGGTAAACTCGCTATTAACCTGCAGTGAAGAGCCACGTTTGCGTTCTCTCTTTAAAGCAGTACTAAGTAACGTGTTTACCTAATAAATCCTTTCCGTAGTCCCTCTGGGGGTAATACAAGTGTTAATGGGATGATTGGAGGGTCTTTCATCTCCCCCTGGTGTGTCTGGCAGAAAACCATGCTTGCAACTTGACTGCCACCGGGGCGAGCAACCAATACACACTAATAGAATCTGGAGAAGCAGCTAACAGGCTAACGGGCAAAGCTAACTGCGGGCCAACGCCACTTTAAACAGTATTTACAGCCAAGTTTGAGTGAAAAAAATATTCCGATTGTATAACTGGATGTACAACACCCTCTCTCCCTTCACCTTTTCTGTCAGCGTAGTATTTACTCTCCAAGACATTTAATAAGTAACAAAATCGTAACTTGCTATGACACCTGCAGTTGCACTTATGGCCTCTAGGGCAAGAGTACTTAGTACTGCTTTAAACACTGACCACCTATTTTATTCATGGCAAACAGCTCAATCACGTGTTTGAAGCTTGGTTTGGGAAAAGCCTCTGAAGTGCCATACGCGCTCCGGTGTGTGTTGAAATCTCACGTGGAAGCGTGTCAGAGGACGCTCTGCGTTCTGATGTGCAGAACTCTGTCTTCTGGCCGTAAGAAAACACATTCTGGGGCGAAGACACTGGGCCTGAGCTTGTGTTTCTAAAGGTTTTCACAGAGGAGGGGCCTCACTGTGAGATCTTGCTGATCTAGACCTGGCGCTGTGATAGACCGTCTCTGTGGCCAATGGCGATGTTATGTCGAACAACCTTTTTCCTCCAACCAGACTCTGTGAGGGGAAGGGGTGAGTGTAAACCATACACATCGACCGCTACAGTGGGACCGGCTCAGGACAAACATATTTTTAGTTTGACCTGAGTTATAAAAGCTGTAATACTGAAAGAGGAACATAAGGCAGTGCGATGTAATTCAGCTGTCGTGACGTCATTACGCTGTAAACACACATTCTGATTATTGTGTTCTCCAATTATTATTATGATGTCGCTCGTCGTCTCATCGCAGCCACAGTTACAGTAACAGAGTCGGATGTGGGTCAGTGTGTCGTTACTTAGTAATACATGAATCAGCGAACATGAGCTCATTACAACAATACAAGCTGTCAGACTTTGTTATGTTGGAAATAACTCATAGGACACAAAGTACAACAAATAGAATTTAAAAATGTGCAGTATATGAGAACTTCAGGGAGGGGTCTCCTGGTGGTTCCCAGGGTCAAAATAAACACGGTGAGGCTGCGTTTCAGTTTCATGCAGCTAAATCTGGAACAGTCTTCATGAGGATGTGAGACAGGCCTCAACTCTGACAATGTTCAAATCCAGGCTGAAAACAGCTCTTTTTACCCGTGCATATGAAAACTGAAAGTATTTTATCTGCACTCTTGCCTTTTACTGTCATTGATTAACTTTATGTTTATGTTTTATTGATTTTGATCCGTTTTCTTGTAATTTTATACAACTGTGAAGCACTTTGAATTGCCTTGTGTATGAATTGTGCTCTACAAATAAACTTGCCTATATGGAATATTATATCAAATAATAAAAAGTAGTCAAATAAAATATTGACTCTATCAATGTTTCTGCCCCGACCAACACTAGGTTTACATTTCTGCCCAAAGAGGAGCTGCTGTTTTAAGCGTGAGCTCCTCTTCTCCTCCCGGTCCAGCGAGTCACCGGTGAGTCTTTAAACAGAATGCAGAGCCGGACGGGACCGGCTTCCTTCCCCTGTATCTGTAACAGAGAAGACGTCTGTACCTCGTCTGAACACCAGCCGCACGACTCCGACACCTGGATGCACTCTCCACACGACTGAGCGTTGGCCTGATGCACAAT